>CAUJNA010000446.1:2133350-2263350 GCA_963377175.1 Effrenium voratum
CGGTCCCGGAAACCAGCTGAGACTCGGGCTAAGGGCGCCGCTTGACCTGCACGGTTTCCGGATGCGAATCCCAAAACTTGCTGCTGGAGTGACTCACTTCCCATAGGCCAACCAAAAGTCCTCAAACTTGGAGGAACTGAGACTCCCCATGTCCCCCCCAATTGGGCATCCCAAAGGCTCACGACATTTGCAACTACGTCCATCAGACAGGTGCTCTTCTAGGGTTTTGGGGTGTACCGAGGACCCAGGGGTCGGACCCTCCCAGGGTGAGCGTCGGGATAAACAGATAAGGATATGCAGGTATGTGTCAGAATAGGGCGACCCTCCAAACGGAGGTTTCGTATCAAACCAATCCCTTTTGAGAGTTTCCCAAACATGGCACAGCCATATGTTGACCGACCCCAAGGCGTCGGCTGCCAAGCAAAAACGATTTTGTTGAGGGGTCCGATCCCCAAAAGGAGATTGCTATAGAGATGGTAGTTGTTTGAGTAATCGGGGAACCCAAGCCCTCTCCACTCAGAGAGAGTAACTCCTAAGGCGACCATAACTACATGATTCATGACCCAACACCATTTCAGGACGAATTGAAAATGAGCTTAAACAGAGATACCAAGCAAGCCATATGTGAGCCGCAATACAACTGGCCAAGATGAAGAAAAACCCAACCAAACAAACCATTTGCCCAAGCCACAAGGGTTTACCACTTCCACGTGCCTCCAGCCTTAAAAAAAAAGACACTCCTTGAGCCACTTGCGGCAGACCCAAAACCTCTTGTGGCCATGCCATGGCACAAAGCACGTGTTTTGGTTTCGAGTCTCCAAAGGGAAAAGGGCTGCAGAAGAGGATTCCCCCCATAAAAGTTCCAGTCCCCAGGCCACCAACCCCCCGCCCGGCTAGGGTACCCCCCCCCCCACGGCCTGAAACATATATAGCAGGTTACTAAAAAATCATAGAAAGGGCAAAACATGTACTACTGGCTGCCATCTGCATCCCGGAATCCCAACAGACTCCGCCTGCGGCGGGAAAGTTCTCCAGATCAACCGTAGGCGCCTGGTACAGAGAAATCGCAGGGCGATTTCGGAGCTTCGCGAAAGGCCGCATAGTTTTCTTAGGGGACCCGTGAGCTCTAGCAAACGGATTCCAACTTAAATCGGACAACCAGGTGTGTGCCGTTCTGGGAGCCTGTCACTTGGCAGTGATTCTGAGCAAATTGTAGAAACAAAGACACACGGGCTACGCCCAATTGAGCCTTTTTTAATATGTGACTCGACCGCAGTGGTTTTGTCATGATTGGCTTCCGAAACTAGTTTTGTTGAGGGGTCCTTACATTTTTCCTTTTGGTTGATCAACGCAGGTTACTCCTTCTCCAAGTTGATAAGGTGGTCCCATTTGACGTTGTGATCATGTTTTAGGGCCATGAGTGCTCAACGGTGCCCTCAAGGAATCTGAATCTTCACACAGGCGTCCTTTGAGGTGGATTTGGGTCAGTTTGGTGGAACGTAGATGGCTTCGAACTTCTACCTGTTTGAGTTTGACTTCTTGTTTAACCCTTGCCATCTACTTGTCCACAGCAGCACCTGCGGTGACCCTTGGAGTTGCAGATTTTGCAACCAAGGTTCTCTTGTCGATAAACTATAAGCATGGCCCCAAAATGGTTTCACGGTTTTGGCACTCTGCTCACATGGGTTTATCTTACCAGGGATTCCTGTTCGTGTAGGGCCGTTCAATAATGATAATGGGATTGTGGGGCTACATTCAGCCCAAATCAAGTCATAAAAGGAACAATGTCATAACCTCCATCCTGCATAATTGGGCCTGGAAATCAAAAGTCAACTGCTGGGATGTTGTTCAAACATGATTGCCAAAAAGGAGGGCTCGATCGGATGACACGCACACATGATTCTCCCCTAGTTCTGCAAATGTCACAATGATAGTAGCCAACATTGCAAATGACATGAATGTAGAACTGAATCCCCATGTAAAGGACCATCGTGGCAAGCCGTGTTCTTGCTCCGACTCAGTGAACTCATCCAAAAAAAAGAGCTCCCTATATATCTCCCGTTTAAACATTACCCAACGTAAAGAAAAAAATCTTGGTAACTTGACAACCAAAAAGGGGATGACAAGCAGGATTCCGATCCCCACCCCTGACGGCCAGACTTGACTCACATGTTCGCTTTTTGAACCTTGTGGGTGCCCTTACTTGTCCACGTGGCCATGAATTTCAATAGGAAGCCACCTCAAAAGTGGTTGGTGCACATGAATCCCCGCCTTACTTGCAGGTGCGATAGGTAGGGACTGCAGGAATGAGCCCAAAGATTCCCTTGAAGCAAACCACCCGTTGCATGGTTGTTCTCGGGGTCATTCCAATTTCTCATTCCCTACTGAGCACCAGCAAGCAAGGGTCCTTGTCCGCGCATTCTGACACCCATCTTGCGCCTCCAAGCGCCTCTCGTCGGAGGGCGACACCGGGGAGGTAGGCATCTCCGTGGGCACCTCGGAGATGTCTTGTTTGTTTCTTTCGGATCCTACCGCCCCCGAAGGGGGGGCTTTTCAACCGACTTAGTAGCTTAGGAACCCAAGTGTAATTTGTTTTTTTTCACCCGACCCCTGCAACCAACCTTAGGTAAGTGCATTATAATCATGGTTTCTGGTGTAGCTGGGTTTCTGCTGTAATTGGGCCAACTGGGGTTTGTCCAGAACTGGAGTAACTGGGGTTGGTTCCACCACCACGGCCAGTAAAATGGTTGAACACCCCAGTAGCAAGCCTGTAAGACCCCTTGACAAGTTGTCAACACACTGGACTTGCAGTAGAAAAGTTACAACCTGCACACGTGTAAAACCTTCTGATCTTGAAATGCTTGGAACCTCTTCAAAAGTCAACGCCTTCATTGATCAAAGACCGAAAAAGTATTTCTGCAAAACATTATGCATGAGTACAGGAGTTCAAAAAGCATGGTTCAGCCAGTCTGCCAATATGCAGCCACTATATAGCCACCGCTACCTCAATGGAAGAGCGCAATGCGATGGTATGTTGTCATGGTCAGCCATGTCCTCATTCGGGCCAAGTTTGGCCACGTAATCCCGTTCACCCTTGTGCGAGATCTTTTTGGTGAAGGTTGGTAGGGTCCCTGCTTTCAAAAGCTAGACTCCGTGTAGCAGTGGGGGAAGGGGAAGCCCAAAAAGCGTTCCATCAGATGCTTTGCTTCTGTCTAACACTCCGGAGGTTTAGAATTGCGACCAGTGTTGGAGGGGAACCAAAGGCAAGCCTTTACCAATGTTTCTTCCCTCGTGTTTTGATCAGCTTTTAACGGCCAGGAGAACTACTGCAAACTACCCACACATCTGCCACCATAGCAAGGCGGTCCCAGGCATCCGAGCTCCTCCAAACCCAAACCCCTCAGAACAAACACAAATTGAAGCCTTCTGCCCTGAAAATTGGTGCCCAAATGCGCTGATTCTGAGTCTCCCTGCCGGCATCTCCGAAGGGGAGGCGAAACCGGAACTGCCCAGAGTGGAGGAGCCCAGAGCCGAGGACATGCCTGGCGGTGCTTTTGAACCTTTTTCGCCCGCCAGGGCCCGGAAATAAAGGGCCCACCCATATGGGTGAGTCGTCTTTGTTTCGGACTCGGACCCCCAAAACATGTGGTTTCTCTGTTGGTTTCCCCTTTAAAGCCAGCAACAAAAAGGGGCTACCAACAACAAAAAAAGGCCACCCATTTTGGGGACCGGGACAATTCAAAGGCTAGTCTCGTCGAGCTCGCGCTTGCGAGGCTTTTCATGACAAGGTTCCAAAAAGAAGGGATCCTATCCCCCAAAAGCCCCATTCACCCGGAGCAGGTCCCAAGGAACCGAAAGGCTTCAGCCCCGAAGGGGGCATCGTGGTTGGTCCATCTAAGATTTCCTGCATGCAAGCTTGGCCCCGCCATGAGAAGAACTCCCTTTTCGTGGATCTTCAAGGGCAAGCCACACAAATAATAAGGGCACTGGAGGTCTGAGTGGATTTCATCCTGCCTATCATCATATTTGTAGAAAGGGCAATGATAGCAAGCGTTGGCAGGTTTGTTGATAAAGCATACCGTATCTAAAACAACCAAAACATCTTGTCCCGACCTCTCATCTCCCAATACTAAACTCCAGGTAGGCAATGCTAAACCAATCTCGATCTAACAAAGAATCCTGCCGACTTCAACTGCATTCGCGCTTGCGGGGCTCCAAATAATGTAGATCTCAACTGCAATTCTAACTGCGACGTTCAGTTTTGATCACATCGATTCCATGCCTTGAGCGATTCCATTGACTTCGTAAGTTTTTGGCATATACCGAGTAACTCTGCAGATTACTTGTTTTTCTCAGTGACAAAGGCTACCTGATGCTACAGACATATCCTGGGAAAAAGTGGTTTGTACTTGTTGGGCTGCTCACACTCCCCCCGGATGAGTGAACCTGGGGAAGATTGGCCCAAAAGTGAAGGCGTTCCCTCTCAAATGCACCTTCCTAATCGACAGTAGTCCTAAATCCTGCGTCAACATGCACCATAACTCAAGCTCAGCTGCCCGGCCGTAATTGTCTCCTTTCCTCCTTTTGGGCAAAGGGTTTCCCTCTGGCACGGTCCCGCAAAAAGGGAATTAACTTGACATGGGGGTTTATGTCCACCAACCCCTCTTCAACAGGTTCCCTACTTAAAGTCACACCCTTTTGGGTGTCTGTTTTTGAGGGGAGCGACCCCCTTTTTGTTGTGTTAACAGGAAGCCAAAAAACAAAACGTGTTAGGTGGCTAAAAAAAGAGAAGCCACCCAGCACCCATGCGAGTGTCCTTGTTTGGAGCTTCCCCTTGTTTGTGGCTTGACAACCATGTCTCCAGCCTGCAGACCTCCCAAGCGGAGCCTCCTGGCAAGGAAAATCGCTCATGTTTACCCAAAAAACGGGTTTGAATTTCACCAATTCCCCCTGAACTTTCTTTTAGTATTTTTGTTCGTACTCGTTTAATGTACAGGGGTGGATCAACAGATTCGCCACAGCCAAACCGTTTTCCAGAGTTATAGCCCCAAATGAGTGCTCGACCACACTCTTTGTGGCCGTTCTTGTGACACGAACAGGGGAGGTCGGAGCCCCAATGTCTGCCATCCAAAATGAGGGGATGACTCCAAGTCTGCTCCTTTTGGCCGCTCTTTCAACGCAACCCCAAGGTGCAAACGCCATAATAGGTGCAGACGCCACTCTATGAAACACACATCAAACCAGGTCTCCAACGTCTTGAGACAACCACAAAGGATCTCCCTTGCCATTTCTCACTTCCTGAGTGGATTCGCCAAACAAATACCACATGTGGTCACGAAACTTGCCTTCCCTATTATTGTTATAAACCATGCAAAAGGCGATGGTATGGAGTAGCGCGATGCTACTCGGACAGTATAAGACGCCGCGCCCTGGAGGACCTAGTTGTGTAGAGAGGTTAGAATAAGGGTACCCTTTTTCTGTAGTCTACTTTAGTAGCGGAACCCTCCCCCAAAAAAGGGTAAAAAGGCACTACTGGGGGACCTAGACAAGTCCGGCTACAAACCATGAAACAAAGAAGCTTTAAAAGCTTTCTCGTAGCTGAGGACCCGGGCGGCCGGCACACCTCCGGAGGAGCCAACGGAGCCAGGCGACGAAGACATTTCCCACAACCGATTTGGTGTCAAAGGGCATCCATCGCCAATCACTTCCGAACGAGTGGTTTGGCGCAAAAACAGTCCAAACTCGCTGGTTTCCGCTAAAATCGTCCAAACCCAACAAGTGACTGAAGTCCAACTCAGGAAGTGAGTTGCTGAGTTGGGATTTCTACATTTGGCCATGGAGCTTAAAACGTGAACTACCTCGGTTGGTGGACATAAAGCCGCAAATGATGTCCACTAAAGGGTCCCCCTGTAAAAATTAGACCGGGGGGGGGTGCAGTCCGAAGCCCAGTTTTCGCAGCCGTACTTGACATGGTTCAATAAACTTGGCTGAATGAGACGGCACACCGAGGAGAACTGGGGGTGTTAAGTTGAGGCTACCATAGGTGTCCTTTTTGATGTGGTAGAAAATAGATGGATTCCCATTCCTGGTTGACCTGGTTGTTGCATCTACTAGGAAAATCATTCTATTGTAGCCTTAAGGGAAGCCGCGACTGGCGCAGTATGCGCATCTTCCTGAATCTCTTGCAGGCTACCGCCACCGAGCAAGTTTCTGAAGAATCAGCGCATTGACAGTGTGTGTCTGAAAGGAGACCACACAAATGGCGGGTTTCCCTTTCGTTTTGGCTTCCCTTTAAAACCGCCAGAGAAGGGAACAGGGGGTACCCCTCACAAAAAGCTACACCGGGTGGACCCCTCCAGGCGGCAGGTCCGGCATCCATTTGGAGACACCCCGAAGAGGATGCAATTTCAACAGGCGGTCAAAAACAAATGAGCAGCCAAGTGGAGGATCGGCGCCCGGAGATCCAGCTGGGTTTGTGCATGAAGGTCTTGCCTTGAGCCCAGAAGTTAGGAAAATAGATGGCCCTGGTAGATGAAACCACCAGGTCAACCAGGGCCTTCAACTTTCTACCAAAAGCAACAAGCAAAAGGACACCTACATGCCCAAAACCTGCGATACGAAATGGGTTTGTCCGGCCCAAAAAATGGCCTTTGGCTTGAAGGTGCTGCCCCTTTAACAAACAACACCCATCGAAAGAAAAAAACCACAACCGTCAATGGCTCCCCAAGACCGCTCGTCGTTTGGGCAGAAACATAGTTCCCGTAAAAATTCAGCTGAGTTTGCCTGCTCCCTCGAATGTTCAGGTAACTCAGGGAATAACCATGGCTACATGAGCAGTACTCAACTGGGGTCATCGTCCTCATGGTTACAACCCACTTACAATGGCTTTCATCCAAGTTTAGTGAAGCCTCAACACAACATGCTCTCCTGTTTTTTTTGAAGTCGTTTAAGCACCCAAGTGGCTGTGGCTCAACCAACTGGTACCCAAAATGGAACCCTGGTAAGTGGAAACATTTTGAGCCACACCCAAGTGGATTTTGCTGGGTTCGCGGCCTCGAGGTGAGATCGTCGCCACTGTCGGCACCTGAATGACAGGCGCGGTCGGCAGGGCGATGTTTCTTCGGCTCGGCTGGACAGAGGGTTCGCTTTTTTTGTCTTTCCCCGGGAGCCTTGTCAAAACCGCAGCGTCCGCAAAGGGTTGACTTTTGGAGGCAAAGGTGCCTTTAGGTGGAAACAGGGATCGTTGAGTTTGGACCGACATTAGGGTTGGTTCAGCGGCGTTTTAAGGGTAGGCTTAGCTTGGGCTAGGTCAAGTTTAGGGTTGGCGATTGACCAACCGACTGACTGGGCACTCCACCACGTAGAACAACGCCTTGCCAAACCTAGGACAAATAAAAGGGCCCATTACGCGCCCGGTAGACAAGACACCTACTTTTGCCCAACTGCGTTTTTTTTTTTTTTGGGGGGGGGGGTGCGAAGATCGTCCTTTCATCTCCAAACATCACCTGTTCTTCGGGCATCTCAGCTCTTCGCAACTGGCCTAGGGAAATCGAGGCCTTGGGGAAATCGAGGCCTTGGGAAGCTTTGGATCCCCTGACACGTCGCCGCCGCAAAACGCGCCCAAGGAGTTCCGCAACTCGCACCTCGATGGTGGGAGCCTCGGGCAGGTCCTTCGGAGACTCGGGCATCTCCGTGGGCACCTCGAGGCTTTTGAACTATGTGACACGAACAAAACCAAAATTGGCCTCCCCCAAAAAAGACCTGAGAGTTTTTGATTTCCCCGGAATTTTGGGGGGAACTTGGCTTGTCCCCCCCTGTCCTCCCCAAACCTCTACCAAAAAATAATAATTGCCAGGTGCCGATGAGTTGGTGTCCTGTTACGCCCTTGAGCAGCTTTGTCAAGACTTCTGGACTTCCGCTATCATCGTCTAAGCTCGAAGTCCGGAAGCTGCTGTACCGTGCTTGAGCTTGCAAAGGACGACATCACCCATCCCCACTCAGAAAAATTGTCCCTCTGAACCACTGCTTTTGGGCCACCCTAGCTGGAACCATGATGAGTGTGCTTTTTTTTGCGCTATGTATTTTGCGAGCAGCGCTATTCTTTGCACATTTGACACAACTTCTTCACATTCATGGTGAAACTTCCAAATACGTTCCATTGAGCGCAAATGGGCGCTAGTTCGCTGCCAACCAGTCTGAGCTGTGTTGGGGCCCGGCCTCGCGCTGACAGTTACCCTGGGACCCTGCGAATGCCGGCCGCTTTAGAAACTCCAACTCCTAAAACACAATTATGACGCTCAGTTAGCATGTCCTGACTTGTCTATGGTCCAGTTGGGAGACATCGGTGAAAATACCGCGTTCTGTCGGGCAAGTACGCCGCCGTTTTGTGCGTTTGATGAAGAAAAGCCAATGCTTAGTCAAGCAACTGTCTTGACAAACCAGCCAACATTTTGTGTACTTTGGAATACCTACAAGTATTTCCCTTCAAACCAACAGGGAAAACATGAAACGAACCCCCCTACCCCCCTTAAGCAATGGGGCGGCCAAACCTCCCAGCATTCCGGGCGCCCCCACCGATATGATTATGGCCTTTATTGGCGGCCATGTGTGGCCTTTAAGGCTACGTGTCCCGTTCAGGGGGTCTTACATTGTTGCTCCTTGTTCATACCCTTGGTGCCGTTGGTTACCAACTCACATAATATTTGCCAGGTTTCAGCCCTTTATATAGTGGCAAGGTCCCCATTCTCGTCAGGGATCCTTCTTTCCAGAAGCCAACAAAAGACCCGGGAGCGGGCTGCCGATTTAAAAGAACAAGGGTCAAATCCACCCTAAAATCCGATAGGTCTCTCACAATTTTGGGGGTCATCCGCTTCAAAATCACGTCTTCATGCATCTGCGCCGTCCAAAACGACGCCAGGTGTCCCTTCCACGTCCCAGGCCCCACGCCGGCATCTCCGACGGCGAGGCCGGGGAGGGCGCCGAGGACAACGGCGCTGGCCGAGAACGCGCGCGGCGGGAGCGGCGGATGTTCTTCTTTGGAACTGCGGCCTTTTCCACTGGAAAACCTTCCCTTTCATTGTGTTAACTTGTTTTCCGTTCATTTAGTGTCTTGTTTTTGTTGTGTGTTTGTCCATTTCGCGGACAACCTGCCTTTCACTTGCGAAGTGTGTTCACTTTCATTTGTGAAACTGTCCGTTCATTTGCCTTTTTTTGTGCTTGTCTCTTTCGCGGCAGAGAGGCGGGTTGCCTAGCACCGATAGGACGGGAACTAACACTGAGCCGCTCAAGTCCCCCCGCCGAAGCAAACAAAAAGCAATATGTCCGGTGGTGATAGATTGCCTTTAAAACCAACAGGGAATATTCAAAACGTCTTCCGCAAATGGAAGCTTCCACCGTTTTGGGTCTTGAAAAAAGTTGTTTGGGTGTGGCCTCAAAGAGAAAATGGTCATTTGGAGAAAGATCCTCGAGACAGCAAACCTTCAAACGGGCCCTCCTAACAAAGACACACCTTTAAGTAGGCGCTTCCAGCTCCACCAAGCCTATCTCCGCTGTTGGTCTCAAGCAATGTTTTTACCGAGTCCGCGATTGCGAAAATAATGGGTACTGTAAGGATAGAATAGCAGCAGCAACCCAACACACGACAATGACCGTGGCAACAACCAACACATCCTCATGTTTCCCCAAAAAAGCAAGATGGGCCCCACATTGACCAGCTGGATTAACACCACAACACTACGCAGCACAAATCGCACCCACACACACACACACACGCACAAACACACACACACACACACACACACACACACACACACACACACACACACACACACACACACACACACACACACACACCAGTTCTGTTGTTTGTTTGGGGTCCATTCCACTCCCATCTTTTCCGGAACCTCTCGAATGCATCATGTTACAGTTTAAGGTTCACTAAATGTGTTTGCTTGTATATCAATATAACTATACCACCTGTTTGGGCAAAAGTGGAATTTCGGAACAGAATGGGGAGTTTGGCGAGCCAAACTCCTATTTCGATTGTGTTTGCAAACATCGTTCTGTTCGGTTTGGAAAGGGTTCAACGCAGACGCCCGTTCGATTTGAGCCCATTGTTTCCAGAGGTGGGGGGGAGGTTGCCGGCGCTCTCCAAGTTGGGGTCACAATGTGGCTGTCAAAGCCTGGGCGTGGGCATGGGGTACGGCCTGGTGTTCGTGAGGCCCATGTGCCCCCTTTGGCAAAAACATGTCACCTTGCATCCATTTTGGTTGGAATTGTTGGAATAGCTAATCGGAACTGCTACTAGATCCTCCAGTAGAGAAGCTAGCATGCTGGTACCAACTTGTTCTGTAGTCTAGTTTAGTAGGAGAAGCCTCCCCCACAAAAAGGGGTGAGAAAGGGCACCTAGCTGGGGACCTAGGCTAAGGTGTTCTTGGAGCCATGGAGTGTTGGTTGCGGCATGTGATGTGTTGTCATTGCTGAAGGCTACGTACTCTTTGTGTGCTTTGGTTGTGTGTTCTCTTATGCCAGTCTCACAAACATATACCAGCTAATCAGATGTGTATTCATGCAGGAATACATCTAAAGCGGCATTGATCTTAAGCTCTCTACTTCTGAAGCTGCAAGCGCGTTCAACGTCGGGCAACCAGCAACATCCTAACTTTGCTTCGAGCTCCGTGACAAGTGCGTTCATTTGCATGCGACTCGACAGGCGCCAGACACATGCTTGCTTGGCATCATCCTTTGAGGTGCTCTTGCTCCGACAGTTGCTATTTCTTCATGACCAGAGCGTTGATATTCTTGTTTGACAAGTACAAAGCTGATGCAGCTTGGGGGATCCTCAGTCCTATTCTGCATGCGCAGAAGGACACTACAAGAAGGGAAACGACTACCATCCTGGCATGAGGATTCAGAATTGTGTTTGAACGAGTCTTCTACATGAGTTAAAGACAAGCATCACATATGCCTCGTTATGGACTTAGTTACGTTCTCACATACATACTTTGTAGCACCTTGCTTCTTTCTGGAGTACGTCCAATACAAGAGGCTGTAAACATATCATGCGGCCATCTAGCGTTTTTTTTTTTTTTTATTCTGGCTAAAATGGTGTGTCTTTAAAATAGCGGACACGCAAAGACTTGGCCAGACTTGGACCTGCAGCAGGTTAAACTATTTGCTGGTCGGTAGAAAACGTGAAGGAAGCCAAAAAAGGCTAAAAGCCAAAAGGAACAAAAAGAGCCAAGTTCCGCAACGAAAACTGTTCATGCATCTGGCATTACCCCAGCCAAGCAGGGTGGACGCTTACCCAAAAAACGGCCTCGCCTGAGTGGCCGGGCACTGGCACCTCCGCCTCAGGCGAGTCCCCCGAGCACATGTTCCATCTGCAAATGGGTGTCTTTTTCGGAGTTGGTACCCCTTTGTTTGGGTTTACAGGAACACCGAGAGGGAACACCACCATTTGGGGGGACAACTGTGACAGGGGCAGGTGAACCTTTCGGGCTAACCTTCTGAGATCATGACTGGGTCAAATCTGCAACTGAGCAACGATTCATCTGCACTAACTATTTTTAGTCCCCAAATTGAATTGAGGAATCCCTAAGTACAGGGCCGGCATCGTGAATGAGCTCAGCTGAGCTCCATATCATTAACGCCAACATGTTCGGGAAAATATGTTTGTCAGCCTTAAAACCAGGCTGCCCAGAGGTTGAGCGAGAGTTTTCAGAGGGTTCACGTGATTCTCTAGATCTTCCGGCAGAACCGCTGAGCTGTAAGAAGCAATGTGAAACAATGCTTGAAGCATGGGGATCAAGACTTCCTCCAAGTAACATGTCATTTACCTATCAGGTGCCATGGCATCGCGGGAAGTGTTCGTCGTCACCTCCGCCCCTTCTGGGTGCCGGGCGTCCAGATCGAAGCCACCTGCCACGCAAACGACCACGGGGGACCGGCCGCCTCGGAGCCTCCCGGAGTGGACATCTATGGATGTTTCAGCTGGGACCCTACAGACCATTCCAAAGACCAAGGGCTGGGGGCCTAGCCTCCAGCCTAAGTAAGCCAAAGATCGCTGCTTCGGGAGCGATCTGCAGGATCACCTGAGTTTTATAGAGTTTTCGTGTATCACACTCCGGGATGGCAGACAAATCCTTGCTTCGCAGTTGGGTCATGTCCCACTGTAATCCCAGGGTACATGGCGAGACTAAACAGGAGAACAAGCGGTCCATGTTGACCCCCCATGTGAAAAGAGCTTGCACGAAGATATCGGTTCCCACCACTAGTTCATGATACTCCACATGGGAAAAATAAGCAGCAGATCAGCTTGGCAAATAACACTAGACGCTTCGTTGATTCCGGCTAAAAGCCAACTTTTGGGTGGGACATGTCATTGCATGTCGTAGATCCATCCAAACTCCAAACATCTACAAGCTTAAGGTTGCGGTATGAGCCAAGAAAACTTCAACTGATGCTGACAACATGTTGAATCTGGCCAGGCGGCCTGAAGTTGAACAAGTCACCAGCTTCTTAGGAGCGAATCGTATGCCATGCTCGGCTGCGGTTCAGCCACTCCTCTGGCAGGTGTGGGCCAGTGGCTCAATTCACCAGCCTGAAATGAGAAATGGAGCCCCTAAATCAGTCTTGCCCATTACACTCTGAGACTGGAGCCTGGCTGCCATATCCCAGACTGTTCTCGTAAACATGTGTCGAACACACCCCTTCACTTTACCTTTGCCGGGAGTTTGTGTGTTGCAGGGTATCGGTATCGTTCAAAGGTGCCAATTGTTACGAGTCCCCTGCAAACTGCAACGACATGTGAAACACAATCTTTCATCTCTGCGTTCATTCATTTGGGTCTGCTTCATGCTCATGTCCACCCCGTCTCAGATGGACCCACCAAGACGCCAAGAGGTATCCCTCTCACCCAAAAACAAAGTTGCTTGCCGCAAAGGGACGGAGGTCACAGACGCGACACGGCCGCTTTGACAGGTCTTGGCGACCCAAAGGGGAGCCTAGGGGTGCAAAAAGCGGCCGTTTGCCTCCCTGGAGTTCAGCAAACGAGGAGCCCAGCGGCTCAGCACGCGGACTCTCGAACATCCACTAGGTCTCCCAGTTGAGAGCTTAGAAGAAGGGTACCAACTTTTTTTCGGTGGTCCATTTTAGTAGGTTCAAAAAAAGAAACGGTGAGAAAGGGCACCTAGCTGGGGCACGTTGTCCATGTTGGCTAGGAGGGTAGCTGCCAACGACCCGATGCCCAATGCCCCCTGCCTGAGAAGGGCGCACTCTCCACATCTCCTCTTCCGGTGGGCGCCTGAGGCCACGTGCCAGAAGGTGGCGGGGGGGAGAAATCCTGACCTCTGCTCTTTACTCGCTTTTTGCAAGGACCTGGAAGGAGGAGGCGGAACATCTTGAAACCTTGGCTGAGTCTGGACTTGTGGAGACAAGTAAAACCAATAGTTTCCAACTCACATCCAAATATCCAAAAAAACTTAACCTCGGCTACCTCACGAAGGGGTATACCCTTTACCTATGGTCGCACGATTGTGCTTATACCTTTGAAAGGTTTACCATTGCACCTTTGATTTGTTGTCAGCCTCACCGAACCCCAACATGATGCCAATCCAAAGAGCCGCCATGGCTGGGAATGCTTCAACTGACAGACATGGGCTTGTCTTAACACAGGGGACCGCAACAAAAAAAACCTCGGAGTTGCTCAAAAGAAGACACCCCCAAATTCAGTTTCGACTATTTTGAGAGGGTTTCGACTCTTTTAGGGACCCGGTCCAAATCCAAGGACACTTTCTGCCAATATGGCCTCCACTTTCCCGAATCGGCGCAACCTCACAGGTGTCCTGTTTTTTGGTTGGTTTGCTTAAAAAATGGCCGGCTTCCAATTCCTGGGTGTACGTGTTTACCTGGTGGCTTCACCTACCGTCCGTGTCCAAACCAAGGTGACGGACGCCCCGAAACCAAGGCCGCACCTCCAGTGTAGGCCCCTCGAGCCCCGAGACGGAGAGCGGGGAGGTGGGCATCTCCGTGGGAACCTGGCGATGGCAACGCGAGCCAACGGTCAAAAGGCCACGAGGCCACCCTGGACCCTGGCAGGTGAGCCATATCAAACAGGCAACATGTTGGAACCCAACCAGCACCCTCCGACGACTGTTTTCAGGTTGTGTTCGTGATTACACTCTACTTAGCAGTAGTTCCGAACATGAAATAAAAGACAGCTCCGCGATCTACGGTTGCTTCACGTTCTTTCCCAAACAGCAAAATACCCAGCTTATATCCCTGCCCCTTCCCAAGGTCACGCGGTGACACGCAAGTGACACGCGGGTAACACAAGGTGACACGCGGTGACATGCGGGTGACACGCTGTGAGGCTCGTTGCTGCACTTGCTGCCACGGCTAGCAGTAGTTAGACTATGGGCATCCCGCAAATAAAACATAACAGTAGTCTTTTCTAACTACGGTTGTTTTTTGGGGGAAATTCTATCTACTGCCCCCTGGGCAGTAGTTGGTTGGTGCTGGAACTATTCTGACGCTTTGCCACTCTGTGGATATGCTTCTAAATAATGTAGCAGTGGTGTTTGTCCATGTTTACCTGGTTTTACTCCAAGCCGCAAAATCTGTAGATGAATTTCCCCTGCTCTTTCCAACCCCTGCAGCTAGGATTGCGGGTACGCAAGAGGCCCCTGGACCTCTCGCCGAATCCCAACGGCGAGTTCTGAAACCTGAGCCTTTTTTGCTGGGCTCATCTCTTTCTGGCTCCCTTACCTTCTGCTTGGGGTCTGGTAACAAAGTGGAACACCACAGAGATACATCCGGCTATGTCAATGGCCCTTACCAAGGCTGTGACGTCAGAGCGTGGTATTGAAACCAACGAAGCACCATCCCACAGCCCTTGAAATTGGCCTTTTTTGGAAAGGGGGGGTGCTTTACATGTGTCTGGTTGTTCCATCACCTATTCACCCCGTCCCCCCAACCTACCTCCAAAAACATCTTCAGGGGATGAAGGCTCCTGCTATTGTGGGCAAAGTGAATCACGCAGAATTCAGTTAAGGCATACTTCCATTTGCTTATTATTATATAAGCCCCTTGGAAAAAACACAAATCCAGTATGACAGATTCCCTATTAAAACCAACAGGGGAAAATGACACATGTTCTTAAGCAATGGAAGCATCGTTGCTGCCTTCTTTCGCTTGGGTTTGACCCGGTCGACACGCACCTTTGGCCCCGCGCCGGCAGATCCGACGGCGAGCCCCTCGAGGAGGCTATCGCCGAGGAGAACGGAACTGGCGCGCAACGGCGCTCGCGCCGGTCGCGCAACGGCTCGCGGGCGACGACGAGTCCATCGAACCCTTTGAACCCTGAAAGGAAACCCTTCAAAGACAGAGGCCAAACGAACAGCATTCAACAACTGTCCATGCTCGTACTGAATATGCGTCCAACTATGGCCGCGCCTACTCTGATGAAATGGTATGTGTGTAAACAAAATCTCTATAGGGTAGTGGTTGCGGGTGGTGGGAACTGTCTTAGGTACTGAGAACCAGCAGGTGGGTGTCAACATAGCGTGACCCCACAAACGGCGGCCTTCCTTTGAACTTTGCTAAAGCCAACCTGAAACTTGTCGCCAAATAGGGCCTTAATAGTTGGGGGTCTTTGTGCGAGGATTTCAGCTTCTGTTTGTTCATTACCAACCACCAAAGGGAACTCGCAAAAAGGGAGTTGTAGGCTCCCTGAAAACAACTTGCTTTGTGTAGAAAGGCCTAAGTGCTGATTCCCCCAGAAAGGCTCAAAGTTGTTCAAACCTCTGTGGGTGTGGTTTTGTTGACGGTATCTGTTTGGCCTCAAGAAGGCTTTGTAACCCTTCACAGTTGAGTGGAGGGGGTTCTTCCAACGTTCGGTATTGAAACAACCATTTATTTGGGTGTTAAATAGGGGGCTAAACAACTCTTGGGGTATTCGGCACCCGGCCAAAGTGGGCGATTTCCCTTCAAAAACCAACAAGGCTTCAAATGCGACCCATGAACCATTGGAACTCCCGCCTCTGTTTGCATTCGCGAAGGCGATCAACAAGCTCGCAGCAATGCCTTCCTCCCCTTTGAGAAAAGGGAAATCAAAAGGTGGACACAACTGTCTGGGTTTACAACAATGCTAGGTCCTCCAGTAGAGAGGTTAGAATAAGGGTACCCTTTCTGCAGTCTATTTTAGTAGGTTTGAACCCGCCCAACCAAAAAAGAAACGGTGAGAAAGGGCACCTAGCTGGGGGGACCTAGAAAAGGTGGACACAACTGTCTGGGTTTACCTTTTCTAGGTTTCAGCCAGAGGTTGGCCCGACCCTGTTCTGGGCTTCCGTGCCGGAGCCGCCCGGAACAGGCACCTCCTACGGCACGCGCGCGAGCTTCGCATTTTTGTTTTCTCCGTAATGTTGACAGCTGGCTGTGGCTCACAAGAATGGGACCCACAATGGCCCATTGGCAAATGGAAACAAAGATTAGACGTAACCCTAGCTAATTAATGTTGAGCCACACCCAGCTGAACAATAACCCAGGGGGGCCGTTTGTAGTGGAGACTTATTTTGTTCCGGACCCTCTGATTGATGACAGCGAAAGGCTATCACTTCGTGGTCAACATTGGTTGATGAGTTGCCACCTGGTTCGTTGGCCAAGGCTAAACATTGGTAAGATTTGTTTTTTGGAGGTTGCGCGAAAGGAAACCAACCGATTGTCGGGGTCCCCAAAAACACACACACACACAAAAAAAAAAAAAAACGCCCATAGGCCATACCGCACGCCCAAACTCCAAACCTCTTTTGCAGGGAACCGACAAGTTTCGACACCGGGAGTCCTCAAAAGGACGTGGCCACATGCTTGAGCCCTCCTCTATAGGCGGATCAGCAGTCTGCCAAATGGGGCCCCTAGTTTTGACCTGACACATTCTGAAACCGAAAGTGAGTATATAACAATCAGTAAGCGTATCCAATGGAACAATGGATCCAGTTAGACAGACAAAAATATCAACCAGGAAATGCGCTGGGTATTCTTCTGCACAAGTGGATGGCACTGGTAAATCAACAAACAAGACCTCAAGCACACCCCTGTCTGGAGAGGTTCTGTTGAGGGATCGGCATTGCATCCAGCCAAGAGCAATTCTTTGTTGCAATGTAGTTCTGGGTAAGTCACAATAACTCACCAACAACAAATAAGCGAATCCCAAAAGCGAAATTTTCTTCGCGGACCTGGGAAAGGTCACCGTAAAACCGGCCAGCGTTTTCGGTTTTTCGTCTGTTTTTGCCAGTCTAAACCATTTAGGGCAAAGCTGGTCTTAGGAACATTAAGATCATCTCAAGTGGACTCCTCTCCGTGCGGACCAAAGCAACAATCAGGTCTTACCCTTTGACCTTCTGAACACAAACTTGGCCCCAATTAAGGTGGGGACAATCCCCTTTCAGGCGTCCCTGTTTCAATGTGTGCGGAATTTTCGAGGACCGCCGCAATCCAACGAACCCCAAGTGGAACCTGTGAATTCGTATCCAGATTCATGACCCCGAGGACTCCATCGGACGCAATCAACCCAGTGGACCTGGGTTGTGTAACTACATTGAGAATAGAAACATGAAAAACTGCTCGACACCCTATTCATCAACCAAGGGTTGAAGAACACTGAGCTCCCACTATGCAACAGCGCAAGGGATAGCTTCAGGTCAACAGCAGTGGTCGACTTGCGCGGAACGGATCGGAATGGTCTTCCTCACAAGCGGCTGAACAGACAAAGCTGTTGCATGCAGCAAATATATGAAACAACAACTATAAATCAAAATCATGTTCTGCAAAAAAAAAAAACATTAAAAAATCCAGATACGTCTCTATATAATTATCCGTTTGCCAACCGCACCGATAGGTTCAAACAAATAAGCAGGGCCGCTGGGCGCCGCGCCTGCGTCGGGCCTGTGCCTTGCGCGCTCTGCAAGCGTCTGTCTGCGTTGGCGTCCATTTGTTTGCTTCTAGGTGCGCCAGAAACTGGCAAAACCACTGCGGTGTTCACTGGATCCCACCCTTCACATCCCTCCCTGCAATGTGCTCACTTCCTGATTGGATGCGCCAAGCAAAACCTGAACTGTTTCTTGACCACTGAAAACCTGAGCTGGTTCTTGACCAGTAAACCCTGCCTCAAAAATAATGAGATATGTTGCCATGCTCTGGGGGACTCCAAAGAGAATCAACCAGGGTTTACGACTTGCTGCTTTGTGGGAGAAGCCTCGACTGCTGCCCGACCAAAGTGTGGAAACGCTCTTTGAGCGCAAAGCTTTGAGTTTCCACTAAAACCCAGAAAGGGGGGAAAGGCACAACACGCTGCCTGCGGTAACTTCTGTCCAATGCGAAACCCAGCGCCCTGCCGAAAGTTGAAAGGCTGGCCTTCATTGGTAGCAGTAGCCCGGTTCTAGTCATGAACCCAGGTATTTGTCACACTCCTATTCTTCGATCCAGCGGCAAAGAACCGCCAGTGTTGTTTGCCAGCCCACAAATGCTAAATGGGAACGATAACTTGTTGTTGACATTTCAGGAGAACCCCTCCATCTATCCTTTGGACCCCTTCAGCCTCTCAGCCAAAAATTGGCCAGGGTCAGGAACTGAGAATAGGCTAGCTGAAGGCTGTCAGATCATTCAGCTTCAGAGCACACCGCTTCGCGGAGTCTTTGGGCTTCCCAGATGAATAGGTGGCTCACGGAACATCACTGACTCGTAAAAGTATGGACATGAAACGAAGGATATTGCAGATATATCACCAACACATATCAACATATGTCCCTTTCCTTCACTCCATCTTTTCCCCGCCCTGTGTCTCTTCTCTTAATCACTGGATAGGACAAAGATGGCCTAAAACCCCCCAAACAGCCAAGGACTTCACAAATCGTCTGTAACCCAAACAGCCGGCCGGAGAACCTCCCAAGGGTGAGCCTGAGACGACCGTGGCATCCAAGGTTGGCACCTGAAGGGCTGGAAAACGAGCTCTGCGAAGAGCCTTTTGGGCCCAAATCCACCAGAGCTGCACACCCGTTTGGGCTGGGCGCGCCGAAAACAAAGAGGAAAAAGCTTCAGCGAGACGATGAGTTTCAAGCGAGTTAATTGATAGGAGACCAAACATGTGGTGGTCCTTTTTGGTGGTGAGTCTCAAACTGTCAGCGTGCTCCAAAAAGAACCTGCCTTCAAATGTTCCCCAAAACCTTGTTGGGTCCTTCCAAATCCAGCCAAGATTGAAGGCAACAGATTTGTAGGAGCATGGTGTCATGCTCCCCAGCTCATTTCGGCAAATGAAACCAACGGGGGACTGCCAAAAGGGCACTCGAACAGATGCGGTAGTGCATGGAAGGTACTAAAAAACAAGACGTATGGCTGAATTTAACAATCCACCTGCAAAAGGTCCGCTCATGAAGGAACCTTCAGGCAAATCGCTCAAGTCACTATGATTGCCAAGAACTTATCAGGGGGGATACACGAACTACCGCAAGCGGATTGGATCAGTATACCCCTTCTACAAATGCTACAATTCGTGTTTCAGCACCTTCACGCCTCCAAACACACCACCTGAAAGCGGTTTTGCTTGCTTTCTTACCTCCATCGTCTTAAGTTTCTTGGAGAAAGTATAAACAAGCAATCCAGTAGTGATAGATTCACGTTAAAAAAAAAGGGGGGCAAACACATATTCTGAAGTAAGTAGACGCTTACAAAAGAGGGTTTCATATCCCAACGAATCACAGGGCACTTTGCTCATTTTTGTTCCAGGCCCTTTTACACCGCCTTCGATTTTGCCCAAGGCTTTTCCTCCATCAAAAAGAAAGGATTGATTACCTTTGAACCCAACAGGGAAAAACAGACGCATATTCTTCAGCAACTGGAAGACTTGGAGTACCTGGACAGTTAGAATTGGCAATGCTGGATCCAGCAAAGTCCAAGTCAGACCCCGAATTTCTCGATGTCCGACTAGGTCCTCCAGTAGAGAGGGTAGAATAAGGGTACCCTTTTTTTCTGTAGTCTACTTTAGTAGGGGCACCCTCCCCCCAAAAAAGAAACGGTAAAAGGGCACTACTGGGGGACCTAGCCCACTAAAGAGAGTTTCAAATTACTCTTGGCACGGGGTCGTGAAGAGTACAGTCCCACTGAAACCAAACTGCCGCCTCTGCGCGTGGAGAGGTCGGCATCTCTGTAGGCACCTCAAATCGACTCCGAATCGGCTCCGAATCGGCGCAGAGAAGTGGTGTCCGATGCGGTTTCCATCTGAAGCATGTATGTCAAAATTGGAGGACACCAGCGGAGTGCTTGCCTGTTTACCTTTGAACTATCCTTTCCAAGGGGACCCTCAAAAAAGAATACAAGCCCATGTCTTGAGGCTTCTTTGCTCTCCTTCTCCGCTCTTTGGGTTTTCTCAGGCTTTCGTGTGGTCTTATTTTGCTGCCCAAACCTGGAGAAATCAACGGCTAGCCTTTTGGTGCCGCTTGAAATGGCGCGGTTGGCTTAGGGCTTTGGGCAGAGTCCAAGCCTCAGTCCAACGAAACCCCATGAGGAAAAAGGAAGTCATTGATGTCCACACCGATTTGGCTGTTGGTGGTCAAAACCGTTTTGGGATCCCATTTTGGGGTAGGTGAATTCACCGCCCATTTTAGAACCTATTCTAGTGGGGATTGGGATGTTCACCGGGGGTACGGGATTTTGACCCCATGGCCATTTCCGAGGAGGGAGCTGTCCCCTACCTATCCTAAGGTTTACGACCCCCTCCTCGCCCCCCCGCCCCCTTTCGCGCTGGTTTCTCCCAAAACAAGACCCGAATACGATGCCTTGCCCAGGTCTGCCTTGTGTCCCCCGAGTGTCTGTGGCTCTCAGCTTTCCGTTGTCTTGCCCTTGGTCTGAAATTTTTGTAAATTTAAATCCCAGAAACCCCCATATTTCCCTGAACAGTACCCTGCCAAGAGGAAACTAATCCTAGAATTGTTCCAAGTAGGAAAACATTGACCCCTTGTGAACTGATGTGAACTGCAGGGTCCTAAGCAACGGACCTACCTTGGCCCACATCTGGGGTACGCAGAAAATCGACTGCGTGCCATATATTTAGCCTAAAATATGAATTTATGCTGGAAGACTCCAGCTACATCATTGCTTTTGCTCGTTTCACCCCTGGATTGGTGTAGTCGCTCGCCATGCACTTGGATGTTCAACCAACTTAGCAAGGTATGATCAGGTTGCAACCGGGGTAACTGTGATGAGTCCCCTTATGGAAGAAAATAAAATAAACTCACTTCCTGAGTGGATTGGCTAGGAAAAGCCCAAACTTTCTATTCACCACTAAAATGGTCTTCTCAAGGAAAAATAACTCAGGCTTGGTGAGCAAAAAAAAGCGGCACCCACTTTTTCTGGCAGAGTCCCGTACCAACCTAGGTGTTTTAGTAGGTTGGTTAGAAACAGTTGGTCAAGGGTACCCAACTTTTTTCTGTAGTCTATTTTAGTAGGGAAACCCTCGCAACCAAAAAGAAAGAGGGTAAAAGGGCACCTAGCTGGGGGACCTAGCAACCTTCATCTACCGCTTTGAGAGCAAGTCACCTGCGCTCCCAGGCCCGAGGCCCCGTGCCGGCATCTCCGAGGGCGACACCAGCGCGGAGGACATGAAGACTGGCCGGGGAAAGGAGATTCCTGGAAACACCCGGGGCTTTGGAGTTCAATGTACGTAGGCTGGGCTTCTGGAAAGCTGATGAATCTTTCATCCCCCTTGCTTTTTCCTGCGGTTTTTCTTTCTTAACAACCACAAACGAGATGTATTTTTTCTGATGTCGCCCTATTCCCGTGGCAACTGGAAGCTCTATATTTTCACATCCCCCTGGCCGAGTTTCATCAGTGTCCCACGTGAGAGGGAATCCGGATCCCTTTTGAGCCAGGTCCTCCAGTAGAGAGGTTAGGATAAGGGTACCCTTTTTTCTGTAGTCTACTTTAGTAGGGGAACCTTCCCCCCAACAAAGGGTAAAAGGGCACTACTGGGGGCGATCGGTCGGCACAGGCGTTTTGTTCGACCTTCCCCCGATCCGGACACCACGCCCACCTGCAGATCGGCCTGGCACGGGTACCTCCACCTCGGTGCATCCATGCATTGGAGCTAGGCTTCAAGGCGAAACCCTTTGGACGACGTAAGAAAGCCCCGGAGGTGTTTTTGTTTTGAAGACCCCCAAAACCCAAGCTGGACCCACGGGGGAAAAACACACAAACTCCGGTGTCCTCTTGAAACCAAGCCAAGGAAACGATTGCACATCCAAGCCTTTGCTGGAACGGGCCCCCAAATACGTTTGATTCACAACCTTCGTTCAGCTGCAACCCCTTTGCAGCAAATGGGGCTCTCGAAGGCTCAGGAAACTTTGGGCTTCTGACCGCAAGGTAAAACCAGGCACCAGAGGATACCGCACGCCTTTCTTCCAGGCCCGAATGCATCTCCAATATGGGTGGTTGTTCTTTCGGTTTCCAATCAACACCACAAAAACACAGGTACCCTCACACAACGACGTGACCATATCCAAAAAAAGTGTTTGCCAAAGTCGGAGACGCAGCTGCGGTTTGCACTCCGGCGGAACTGGCAGCCCTAAGGACCCGGAACAAACATGGCGGATGCTTTGGGAAACCGAAGTGATAAAACGAGAAACCAACATGATGACCATCTCAGCCCCATAGGTGTCGCTGTTTGTTGCACCTTGTGTCTTGGGGATACGACCCCATCCGAAAGATATATGATCATTCGAGGCTCGTTGAGTCACGGGAAATGCATGTGTATACATATATACATATATAGATGTGTATATCTATATATATGTATAATAATACAATTATCAATATTAAAAAATAATAACAAAAATATAATAACAATAGTAACAATAGTAATAACAATAATAATAATGATAATAAACACAATAAACATAATAGTAATAACAATAACAACAACAATAATAATAATGATAATAATAATAATAATGATGATGATGACATATAATAATAATATATAATAATAATATATAAACATAATGATAATAATAATAATAATAATAATAATACTAATAATAATAATAATAATAATAATAATAATAATAATAATAATAATAATAATAATAATAATAATAATAATAATAATAACAATATTAATAATAATAATAATAATAATAATAATAATAATAATAATAATAATAATAATAATACTAATACTACTACTAATAATAATAATAATAATAATAATAATAATAATAATAATAATAATAATAATAATAATAATAATAATAATACTAATAATAATAATAATAATAATAATAATAATAATAATACTAATAATAATAATAATGCTATATATATATATAATATACATGTACTGAAAGCATATTAGTGTCCAGTGCCTGAATGGTTACCCCGTCTAAGACGTCTCGGGCGCCAAGTTCTTCTCTAAACCTCAGGGCCACGCCGTCTCCGTAGTGCCTGGCACGGGTTGAGTAAAGAGTGGGCTCGAGACCCGGGTGCTCACCTGAGTCACTTGCTCACCCGGGTGATTAAAATGCTCGGAATCCCAGAACCATGCTTCAAGAATTAAGGCGGAATTCCGCAACTCTTTCCGGCTGGGACTGGCCCTTACTAACCTTCATCTGCCCGGGTTTTGATTGTGGCTCACCTGCCCAAACGAAGCGGAAATCAAAGGTGCACCGCTTGGAACCAAACGACTACGGATCCAATTGGGAAGCCAAAAGGTTAGTTGAGGGCTCAACATTCGAATCCCGAAGCGATTGTTCACAACATGTTGCTCATGATCCCAAGATATGATCTTTCTTGTTGGTTCGATTGTTGCCATGTTGGGCACCCCCCCTCTTACAACAATTGAATGACCAAAACTTGTTTTGTTGAAAACGGAGTCCGGAATTCGTAGGACGCCACAAGGCAAACCAGGTAATCCATTGGGCAGGCCGGGGTGTCCGATCGATCTCAGCCCCCAAAAGGTCCAACCCTGTGTAGGTTTAATGGCACAGCCATTTGGGTGTGTCTTCTTTTAGCGGACCCAAAATGGTGGTTGCCCTTTTGGTCTCCCTTTAAACCCGCTGAAAACAGGTATTCCGGAGAAAAACAAAAACACCTTTGTGTCCAGAAGGTCTGAGTCGATTCGGGGCGATTCGGGCACAACGACCAGCCATGGGGCCATGGGGATTGTGTCCTTCTCAAAGGGCAACTGCAAAAGCAGGTCCTGCAAAACCTGGCGTCTTTCACCTGAAAGCTCACATCCAATAGTTCAGGGCGGTTGGACATCGATTCTTCTTCCCGCAAAAGCGACAGGTGGCTTCGGTGAGCAAACAAGCCATGCCCGATTCGGGGCCAGGTCGTGACGGGTCTGGGACTCGAAATGGGCTCCAAAGTTGGGGTGGGGCAAAAAAGGTTTAAGCTTCAATTGATCCAAACGTGGTCCTCAGCCTGAAGTTCAAGGGGTTTTCGAAACCTGGCCTGTCCGTTTTCAGATCCCCTAAAAAGTTGAACTTTTCGTGGCTTGAATTCGCAAACCCAAGCCACGAAACCAACTAAAAATCCCAAAAACCCTAGGGATGGTTGGGAACCACCAAGAAATGAACTATGCGGGTTCCCCATCAAGGAGGCCACAGGCTAGGCATTTGCCTTGCGGGTTCACGCGCATTCGTTCGAACCACCCGCCTACATCGGTCGTCTCCGCAGTGACCTGGCCGGTAGAGGCGCGCGAATTACGGTATATCATGGACAAGCGAAGCAGCGAAGCAAGCCCAGCAAGGACACGGGGGTCTCTTGGCCAGCTGTTGCGGAAAAATGATCGACCCCCTCTTATAGTGAAGGATTCCTGTTTGAGGGGGTCGCCGATTTTCTCACACAAGGTGGCAGCAAAATCAGCAACCTTCCAAGCCGCTAAGCGGCACTGCGAATGATGTAAGGATTCTCGGGGTTTGCAAGGAACATTCACGATACTTCAACGTCCTTCAAATTTATTCGAATTGAGCTGTACCGGATTTGGGACACGTAGTGTTTGGATTTGCGTTTGATGTCCGCCAATGCTGAGGCGTCCACTGTGAGGAGCAAACGGCTTGGAGTTCTCTAGTCATCATCAAGGCAGACATGTACCGACCAACCAGCCAGCCAGCCAGCCAGCCAGCCAGCCAGCCAGCCAGCCAGCCAGCTTAACGAACCAAAAGGTTTGCCAAACAAAGTAAATGGGGCGCGCCCCTTTGTTTTAGGGTTCCTTGGCTACTTTCAGGGAACCATCGTGTTTGGATTGTTGCTGAATGTTTGGATTTTGTTTGCTTATCCGCACTGGTTTGAATGTTTTGTTGTTGCATGTGTTGCTTGTCTTCTTGTCCTGGGCATGTTGTTGAATTGTGGTTTTCTTTGAATGTCTACTGTGTTGCTGTTCTTTTTTTTTACGTGTGTTGGAATGCGTCTCGGTGCCTTTGAATTCCGGCCCAGTGCTGGCACTGACAGGAGCCAGACCAAGGGATGGATTGAGCCTTGCCCGTGCCCAGGGCTGAATGGTGCATAATGAAACCACAAGCCACCAAGTGGCATGTGTAGCAATTGGGGGCTGAAAAGAAAAAACCAACGCATGGAAACCCGAGAAGACCATTCAAGCTGCCATGTTCCAAGAAACCCACCTGGATGCCTGTGGGATAGAACATTCATATCCTGCAGGGTGTACAACTTGTTCCCTACTTGCCACGCTTGCAATACAGGTGTGTCTTGAAACAGGGAATCCTGCCCACTGGGGGCTTTCCTTTTGTTATCCCCTTACAACCAACCAAACATGCGTACCCTAAAAAATCACACCCCATATTTCGGGCATCAACTGTTCATTACATGTTCCGAATAAGAAGGGGTTGGGTTCGTTAAAAGAGAATCAGCTATATGCGGGAAACCACCTACCCACAGCTTCAGCAGCCCTGTGCTCGCTCATGTGAGCCCCGGACAAAAATACGTATGTGTATGCTTGTTGTTTTTTGCCTTTTGGGGGGGGGGGGGGAAGGTCGTCTTCCTCTTCTCGTCCGCCCCAAACCACCCGACTACCAAGACGGTGAGTTGCTCATATGCAGTGTTGGCCATTGACCCCATGTTCCACCTATGGCCGGGGCAGTTCTTCTGATTGAGTTCTGCACGCCTGGAAGGGTGAAGGCCGCTCCGTAGGCACCTTGGATCGGATCCATGGCAGAAGATGGCAACGCACCCCTTGGATGAGAAGCCATCGGTTTTGCTTCATGAGACACCCGCCACACAACTTGGAAAGAAAAGCCCAAAACATCTTCAACCAAACCAGGCAATATAGCCTATAACCGCGGTTTTAGGCTTGCGGGGGCTGGGGTTAGTCCCCATCATTCCGGCAAGCAGGCAAGGCTACAATCCCCCGCAAAAAAAACAACAACAACTCAGCCCACAGGAAGCCGAAAAAAACTACACGTCCATTGGGTGGGAACACCACCGAGTTCCTGTCTCACAAACCGCAACCAAAAGTCAGACCCTGCAAGATTCGGGATCCAGTGGGTCCAAGAACCAAAATTTGAATCACTCAACTGCCAATATGGGTGTCGGCCCGGACAGGAACCGTCATTTGGGTCCGAAACCAGGCCCCAACCAAAAACCTTTTTTTGGGGGGGTCCATCACTATCAGTGGCCCTGGGCGTGCGCCTTTTTTTTTTTTTCGACGATAACAACTGCTTGGTAAATCCCGCTGAGTTAGATAGTCTCTAAACATGGTGATAGACGTACGTATGTTTCTGTTGGGTTCCATGTGCTAATCTTTAGATAAAGCTTGCCCTCCCAAGCGTTGAGAAATTATTTTTAGAGGGGCCCTTTGAGAGGAACCCATGCAACCCCAAAAAGCCTTACACTGAAAAACCGGGTGCCTCCACACATGAGGATCTCTTGATATAGCAATGCTTGGTTTCCTTGGGGGTCCCTTCAAACTCCCAACCAAAAAAAAGTCGTAAGCCAGTTTGAGAAACTCCCAAATGGATTGGTTTCTGGGCCCCTTTTTAGAGGGTGCCTGTGAAAGGAATCCCTCTAAACCCCAAAAGAATAGGGCTACCCTAAAAACCAAGTGCCTCTACAACTTGCTGGTGCTCAGTAGGGAATGTGGGAATGAAAACCCAAACTTCCCCTTAAAGGACCCCACCAGTTGGATGGTTTAATTCTCGGGGTCATGAGCCATTTCTCATTCCCTGCATCTCTCGCACCAAGTACAAGTAGCAGGGCTCCCTGTATTTCCCAACACAACATCACCCCCACCAAGGGACACTGGGGGACACTGGCGCACCAAGGGACAAATGACTTGCCGCGTTCCTGGCGTGTTCCTTGCGTGGAAAAACCTTTCGGCATCTCGTGAGGCTAGGTCCTCCAGATTGAGAGGTTAGAATAAGTTGGTACCAACGTTTTTCAGGACGTCAATCTTAGTCTCACTTGCCCAAAGGACCTGGAAACAACAGGTTAACATTTTGAGGCCATGACTAAAAATGGACCAAAACAAGAGAACCAAAAGGTCAAAAGGTCGGCTTTGGGCAAGTAAGTAGTAGGGGAAGCCTCCCAACCAAAGAAACGGTGAGAAAGGGCACCAGTTGCTGGGGGACCTACGGGGTTTGGCTGCCGGGGCCCTGGGCCGGCATCTCCGTGGGGGACATGCGCCGCGCAGAGGTGGCCGGAGGCCCTCGCAAGGCGCGCGAGGCGCGCGGGGCGCGAGGCGCTCGTCTCGAGTGGGGGGCTGGGCGAGCCCACGGGGACTTTGGGGTGGAACATGGGTGTCCATTTTTGAGGGTACCCGGGTAGGGGGGTGGTTTTGAAGGGAAGCCAAATTTGGCGGGAAACCATCCTTTTTGAGGGTCGCTTTTTCAAACGGCGGCGGTTTTTGAGGGTGCCAGTACCCCTTGGGGGAAACTGTTTTAAGATAGCATATATCATTTTCGGGGGAGAAAGTGGTTCAGGGTACGCGGTTAGGAGTGGTTTTGGGAAATAATGCCCAAATTTGAAACCATCCGTTTGGGCGATGTCCATGTTTCAAGACACGCCGGTAGAAATGCTCGGCTTACCCAAAACAGGTGAAACACGTGGGCCAGGTGTTCATGGGGGTCTAACTCGCATAGATCCGTTAGGCCAGACACATCGGAGCCCGTTGAACGACCTGGATCAAGTCCCCTGACCCAAATTAAGAAGTCTTCGAGGGGCAAACTCGAGACGTGGCCAGGTGATGTCTCAACCGGCTCATGGGGTCCTTACCTTTGCTTTGTTTTGGGTCAATCCCGGAAAAACGGGGGGCCAAACTCCCAAAGAATTGAAACATGGTCATGGTTCCTTTGATGGACATAACTTTACATTGTCGAAACCCAGGTAAGAGGTGGTTATTGACCATGGTAAAAATGAGTCATCACCACTCAGCTGTCTCAAAACTGGGGAGTGACCTTTGTTTCGGGGCGATGCTTAAACGAAATCAGCTAGAGTCACCATCAATTGAGTCGTAATCATACCCTGCCAGTTGTTTCAGAGAGTATATACATCGTCCTACCCAAACCTATGGGAAGAACAAAAACACTTCTTCCCACACCTATTTCTGTGTGGGACTGTCCTCTACTAACCTTCATCTAGGCTCAAATAATCCAGCTGTATCTTGCGCGGAGGAAAGCAACTCGTTTGGTTGGCGGGAAACCACCCAACTACGGCCATGTGACATACCTTTTCTTTAAAGGACCATCCGCTTGCATTCCTCCGCAACTACCCTGACTAAACCAAAACTTGACTTGCCAAAAGGAGATGGACGTCAAATCGGCTCACTTTTGGAACCTTGACTATGAACCAAATCAGGGAGACCAAAAAGAGAATCCAGTCGATTCGCACTGGGCAGCGAGAAATGGGTCCCTTTTCGCGCCTGAGAAAGCCACGCTGGCGTCGAGCTCTGGCGCAGTCGGGACCTGCCATCGACCCCGGGATCTCGGCCATGGCACCCGTCTGCCAGTGGACTTCCAGCGAGACGAAAAAAGGGGGAACTCACTTTACCATTTTGGCGGGTGAAAGGGACACCCCGCCACGAAAGCCTTTCTTTTGTACCACCACTTTACCTTTTTGTTGGTACCCAATTGAAAGGGAAGCCCCTTTTCAAGAGGAACAATTGGGCACTGCAGGTCTGGGCTTTGCCCAAGGCCAAAGATACCTCATTACCCTCCCACCAATGGACATGGCACCTCAGGGAGGGGGGGGTCCTGGAAGACCACTTTCCATTTAAAGGGACCCCCCGTCAGGTTCCATGTTAATTGGAGGGATGGTACCTACTATAGAAGCACATTATGAATTGAAGCATTGGGGCACGTGTTGACCAAAATAGTATCGATGGATGTGGCAAATTGTGACAGTCAGGCTTCGTATTTTAGGGTGTTTGGATGTGGCTAGCGGTCAAAACCAGCACGTGCCGTAGCGCAGGCCTGGAAAATGGAGGGTGCACTCACTGAAAACCAATGGGGGACACAATAAACAGAGTTGCTATGATTCAAAGGCAAAAAACATGCTGCATTTCGCTAAGAGGTACCTATGTTTGGGCACGTGGTTCTCTTAGGGTTCTTTTTTGAGAAAGCTAGAGAACAACTCGAACAGCGTCTGGATTAAAAACAAAATTGCTTTGCCTATGAAGCTTCCCCACCAACAAAACACGCCTTGCCACCCACCACTTGCCTATTTGACATCAACATGGGCGTGAAACTGTTTTGTGGAGGCTCTGGTGGACATCCTAAAGGTTGGGATTTATGCTCACAAATCATTTGGGAGGGTATTCCTCAAATTTTCAAACATCGCCGCAGTATGGGGTCGTCTTAGAATTAGGCAACCCCAAGAAAATGGCTTGCTTCCTCTAAAAGCACCAAGGCGATTCCCTCCCCCCGCAAAAAAAATGGAAGGACCGCCCCACGCCCGGGCACAAGAAGAACGAACAACCGCCTCTGGCGCTGCTGGAGGCTCCGACATGGGAGAGGTTGGCAGCTCCGTTGGAACCTCGCTGAGAGGCTGGGCCCTTCGACCCACTCAGGAAGTAGATGGGCAAAAGTTCTTGGGACAAAAGGGCTTGGGACCAACCGCTAGACCGCTGGCTGGAAGTTGTAACCTTGAAGTTATTGGGACAAAAGGGCTTGGCGGGCTGGAACCAAGCATGGTCGTAGGCTAAGGTCGAAGGTCAAAGCATGTCAAAACCCATGACGTCAAGGTTGACAAAAGGGCCTTTGGGAATTCATTTGGGATTTCCAGAAAGGGAATAAAATTCGGGGTCGTTCGCTTATCGGTGCCATTGCGTAGATTGGGACCTAAGGTTGTCTCAAGCTAAGTTGGACTAGCGGCACCGACTTTTCCGGGGCGCTCTTAAGCTAATTGAGACGCACCCACCCGAGTTCTGCTAGAATAACGTATAATAATAATAAAAAAGAAAAAAACAGAAACAAAAGGAAAAAAACGCCACACCAAGTGCCCCCAATTTGCCGCCCACAAGCAACGGCTATAGAAGCAAGTGAGATTAGGGGCAAAATTTTCTAACTTCATCCGTTGATCGTGCTATCGTGTTTAAAGCACCCCACATCCCCACTGTACCCTCCCACCTAACATGGAAGTGCAAGAAGGCCCTTCCAAGAGGAAAGTCCTCTTTCTACAGGGCTCTCACTAGCCCATGTTAGCTGGGAGGCAAAAAGGCCGACACCGCACGCTTGGCCGCTGCTCGAAAAATCCCAAAGAGAGATCGAAATCACTGATCCTGCCGCGCCTTGTAGGCGATTTAGTGAGTGTGCCCCATGCGGCCATGAGGTGTTTTAGTAGGAACCCCTCAAAAGCAGGGCTGTGGGGAATGACCACTTCTGTCATGCCACAGAAAGGGCTCCCGAAAGACTAGTTTGCTAGTATAAAGGGACATTTCCTTGTATCACAGAAGTTGGGAGAACCCCTTTCATCCCACAACCCTGCTGACTCAAAAGTGGTTGCTAGACATGAATCCTACCTAAATGATGGCCACCCAAGGGCCACGAATTTAAACATCATGCCCATGTTATCCCCTGTACGACAATGGATGAGAGAGACCACGATTTGTTTTGATGTGGGCAAGCAAGGGCATGACTAGCCCAAAACGGAGGAACTGTGCCATCTTCTCGCCCAAACAAGCCTGCGTTGTCGCGCTCAACTCTCAAAAGCCTTGAAAAATCGTAGGATCCCCTTGCCCCCCAATCTCCAAGCTCACCCTCCTGCAGGTCGATCCGAAGTTGTAGATCCTACTGACATGGCCAAGTTCGTGTCTGTGCTTAGGCGCAGAAAACGAAAATTCAACCAATTCAGCTGAGCAACAGGGCAACTGCAAGGAGAAGCCTGTGGATCAATCTTCCAGCTCCCATTATTGTATCCAGCGGAAATCATCCATTCTGTGGCTTCTCTCGAAGCACTAGGTAGGTTACTAGCCCTTTGGCCGACCCAAGTCAACTTGAGGGACCTCTGGGCTGCTTGCAAGTGGCCAAGCAAAATAAAAGTGGCATTCCCTGGCTGAAACAGAATCCAAGCGCGCCTACTTGGATGGATCCTATCAATCTGGGTGCTAAATCAGGGCCTGCGTATCCATCCCATGTTGGTTTCCCCTTGGGTAAATGAGCGCATTGTCTATTGAGCACCCAGCTATCAAAGCATAAGCACCCCGCCGGCATCTCCGAGGGCGATGGCATGGCCGAAGATGCCATGCCAGAGGACCCCAAGGCTGAGGACATCACTGGCGGTTGACTCCGAATCGGACCGCATCGACCCGGGCAAAAGGCAAGCTCGGCAGGTTGGGTAAATAGTTTAGGGAACCGGGGAGGATCCTAGAGGTTGGGTAAATCGGCCGGGAAAAGGGAACCCAAGGCGAGCGTCGACCGACAGTTCTACCCAAAGGCCTCTCTTCAGCTTTGGTGTCCGGCCAAGTCAGTGGGCGAACTTCGTTCTGACCCCGCTGAGTGATAAGCCCCAGACAGGGGGGTTCAGCCAGAAATTGGCTAGCCATGGAAGAAATCACCCGGGCGTGAAACCAAGGTGGAACATGCGGTCCTGGCAAAGGAGGCCACTGACCAATTAGAGGCCCAAAGGTTTGTTGGTCATCTGATAGAAAGTGCTTGGGGCAACCCTGTCGAATGACGAACACCTACGACGGACCGCTGCAAGTTCGAGTTGCAACCGGTGACCACCCCCCTCGGGTGTAGGCAAGAAGACTATAGCCATGGCTACTGGGGAAACTGTTCCGATAACTATGCCTGTAGCCTACTTGCCTGACGTACATCCAAGCAGGGTCCCTGGAAATGTCGGACTAATCTGCCAATGGATTGATGAGCCAAGTCTAACCTTAGGGGATGGATACCCTGCTAGGTCACGCAAGATATCTGTACAGAGTGGACTGGCCAAAATAAGTCGAAGCTTTGTTTGCCGCTGAAAGCTTAGATGTCTCAAGTTCTCCTGGGGCACAGGAGGGGTCTGGTGCTGAAACTGTTGACACCGCTAAAACACATCATGCTCCGCAAGGTCTGTCAAACAACAATATGGTCAGCTTCCCTCTACCTGGTGGTTTGGCTAGAGTAGGGTGTGGATTCCCATTTACTCTCAACAAGAACCGCGGGGACAAATCTGAATCTAAACCACTATATAAGTGCAAACCACTCACCAATTGGTGGCAACCTACTATGGGAAATCACGACTACAAAGGGTAACCCAAGGGACGGATTGAGTATTGCCAGTAAACAGCCCACTCAGAAGCTACCCATGAAACTGATGACCCTTGATGGAAAAACAACCCTCTTTCCAAACCCCAGAAAATTTTTGGAGAGTCGAAACAAGCAAAAAAAACACAAAGCCCCGCGGTTCCCAAGGCCCTAGGCTTCAACCCCATTAAAAGGAAGGCTGGCCCAATTTGGATGACAATCCTTTCGAAGTAAGCAATGGTGGTTTTTTGTTTTCCCCTCTTTTTTTCCGGTTTTTCGCCCCTATTGTTTTTTTTCATGGTGGAAGCTGAATCCCACAGAAGGGATAGAGCTGAAGCGACGCATGGGTTCAGGTCCGAGAGCCTCCAAACAAGAGATGCCATCCCTCGGTGAATCAAACCAGGTGGCTCCCTATTTCAAATTCGAGTTGCCGCGTCGGGAAAAAACAACAAAACCGGGATTGCAATTTTTGGAGCGTGTTGATTGTTTAGCAAAGACTTCCTCCAAGCAAGAGGAGCAACAGGCATTATGCAGCACCCTGAAAGCTAATCACATGGTGGACGCTGCCCAAGATATTTGCCCGAGCAGTTCTGACAATTTCCGTTCAGCACGCAACAACGGACCGTGTCAAAAAATGGGGGGGGGTTCTCCAAACAGTGGTCCCGCACAAATGGTTGGTTTCCTTTTGGTCTCCCTTCAAACACCAACCCAGAGATTTTTTTAAGGGTAGCACTTGTTGGGAGGTTTTCCGGGTGACCAAAAGGACACCCGAAGCCATTTTGTGGTCCTATCTTGACACGCGCACACGCACACACACACACACACACAGACACACACACACACACACACACACACACACACACACACACACACTTACACACACACACCCACACACACACACACACCCTTGGCCACACTTGAGCCCCTGCAAGGCTGAAATACACCGAAAGGATGGCCGGCAAGTCACATTTATTTTGCTAGCAAAACGTCATGCAAAACGTCATCCAACTTGAAGTTGGATGACGTGCTGCCAGCAAAAGCAATGTGTTCCGACATTCTGGTGATGTTTGTGCTTGCCACAAAGAGACTTGGGACATCCCCCCTGGAGGTGTACGGGGGGATCTCTTCCACGCACACACACGCAAATTTGTCTGTCTGTGTTTTAGGGGCCCCGGAGTTTTCCTTTTGGCGTTCCTTTACAATCACGAAAAGGGCGCCCTCAAAAATAGACACCCCCAAATGGAACTAGACAGGAATGGCATGGCTCACCTCTGGTGGCGCTCATAGGCCCTTTTGTTCCAGGGGATTGGTTGAACCTGGGCCAAAAGCGGGGCTTTTTCGGCGCCACGCCTGCAGATCTGCCCGGAGCCTCGACCTGAGTTGTGGGCGAAAGTGCCGCGAAGGAGCGAGGTACTTGCCACAAGTGAAGGCTAGCTGTCGTGTAAGAGCAGATGAGAGCCGGAAGGAGCAGAGAAAGGAAGAAAAGAGGAGAAAAGGCCGTTTGAAAGCAGAAGGAGAAGAGAAGAGAAAAGAAAAGAAGAGAAGAGAAAAAGTAAAGAGGGAGGCAAAGAGAAGAGGTGACAACTGTTCAGATTGCGTGACAGGTGCAACACCTGGGGATGGAAAGGCCAATCCTCCGGACGGCACATGGCATGCCTGCCGCGAACGCGCCATAAAGAAAAGAACAAGCCAAAAAAAAGTAACTGGGCTGCCCTCAGATCCCCCGCTAAAAGTTTAACTTTTAGTGGGTTAAATGAAAACTACCACTAAACACTAAACGGCTAAAAAGCTAAGGAACCGGATGGCTGGGAGCCACCAAGGCAAGAGAAAGTCCCTAGATATGACCAGGAGCTGGCTCCGGGCCTCTGATTCAAAAGCCACGAAGCTAGCTCCGCATGATGCCAACTTCCACATGCTCTGGATCAAAACTGATCGTGGACAAACCGTGGAATAAACCGTGGAAAGACCTTCAAAAAGGCAAGGAAGAGGCAAAAAAAACAGAAAAAGCATGGACCATCTAGGAGACCTTGCGCAGCGTTTCTTCTGACCTGTTCCCGAGCGCTTGACACTCCTTTCATGCATTGTGCGGGCGGGTCCTGCCACCTCCCCAGCTGAATGTATCCATGCCAAAAACAAACTGCACGAAACACGGGGAATGCAAGGTCTCGCCGACGAACATTGTTGCGCGTCAATGCCGTCTATTTCAATTTTGCCTTCTTGATCATTGCCGAGTTTAGCCAGCTGAATAAACACAATGCCCCACATATCACCAGAAAGAATGATCGCCTTGGTAAGCTAGTAGAAAATTGATAAAAAGGCAACAAATAGCCTTTAACCATGTTGTGGTTCAGCTATCTTGAGCCTTGAGTCGTAAGACCCCCGGCCTCAATGAAAGTTTATCGCCATGACACAGGCCTTGCTGAAGTGGGTGTGTGAAAATTTTGAAGGGTACCCCTTTGTCTTGGCTTTCCAGGACAACTAAAAGGAAATCATTTGGAAAGTTTACCCCGAGATTGGCCAAGATTGGCAGCGGTGCTTTTCAGCAGTTGAACGCGAGTTCTCCAAGTTCAGCAACATTCGGCAACTGGTTGGGGTGTGGACCCTTGCAATTTGTTCATTTGCTGGTTGGTTTGTGGTTGCTCAGCCAGCCAAAGCACCTGGAAACAGGTACGTCACGTTGGTTTCCGTGGGAACATTTCGCGCGTTTTGCTGGATACTTTCATATTCTTGTCCGGTTTCCCTTTCACTTGGCCCACAAAAGAGACGGAGAGAAAAACATGTTTTTCAGATTCTATTTCACAGTTGGTCAACTTCAACACTCAACCCTCCATTTGCTTAAGCTTCTGGGGAAAAAGATCATGTGCAATAGTGATAGACAAAAAAAAAAACAGAGGGAAAAACAACAAATTCTGAAGCAAATGGAAGTAACTCTTTTTGGAGGGCACCCCTAACATGGGCGGCTTTCTCTTTGGCCTCTCTTTCAACCAACCCAGAAGGGGCAATTTTCAAAACAAACACACCCGTTTTCTGAGACCCCAAGATAGCCCCGCCGCACCCCCAAAGGTTGATCCAAACCGAGCACCCGCACTTCCCCTGCCGTCGGCTGGTTCGGGTTTTCGGGTTGCGCTTGGATCCCAAAGAATTCGCCTCACTGTGTGAGTGCTTCCACTTACCACTTGGGTAGCCAGGGGGCACTCACGTAAAATACGAACATGAAATATAGAGAAGAGAAACCCCGTTTACCTATTATAGTGACATAGTGGTAACTGGAAGCAGTGGGGTTGTGAGCGGATTGGTTTGACAACATTCAGACTTCTTGCTTACCAGACCACATGTCACTCACTTTCGGCTTGAGCAGATCGGTTTGGCCAAGCCCAAACTGTTCTTTGCCACTAAAAGAAACAAAGTATGAATTCTACGAACTCACTCAGGGAGTAAGGTTGCCACAAAACGATCTTTCAAACAGACCGATGTCCAAAACCTGGTGGAAGTGAGCTGCTTTGTTCGCTTCCATTCCGACATCTGGCGCCAGCCGTCCACATCCAAAGAGCTCATTGGGTCCCAACCATCGATCTTAACGCACGCCCCGTTCCCTGCTTGTTCCGCGGACGCATCTCTTTGTTTGTCAACCCTATTACGAGAAACCGGAAAACAAAAAAAACAAGGAAAAACACGTCCCCTGTTTCTGACCAACTGGCCGATCTGGAGCCCTCCTTTTGAGGAAATCAAGTTGGACACTGTCCAAGACTTGGGTGCTCAAGCTACTCACGAAGTAGGCAATAAGCGTGTGATAAGGCGACAAGCCGCAGTTGCTCCTCTTATATGGTTGTAGTCTACTTCAAAGGCATGGTCCAACCTCTGCTTCATTTGGATTGACAAGAACAAATGGCTCCAGTAAAAAGTTGAAAGTCCAGAAACTTGCTTGTCTGCCACTCATGTTTCCTTGTCTTCCCGGAAAGCACCCTGTCCACTAAGATCCCTTAGGGCCCCTACAAAGGAACCTCCAAAGAACCGACTCCGAAACTTTCGCTTCCGTGGCAACGTGGAATGGCCATGGGTCAAAATCCAAATCGTACCAGTGAACATCCCAATCCAACCACTAAAGTAGGTTCCAAAATGGGTGCTGAATTCACCAAAAAAAAAAAACAAAACGGCTTTGATCCACAACCAGCTGTAAAGTGCTTGGCTTGCATCCCCAACCCTCACCCCGAATGAGCCTGTCAGTGCCTCGCGGCTGGCAGTGGGCACCTGTCGACATATAAAAATGGGCATGCCTGCTGTCGAGGGTACGCTTTTCGGGTGGCGTTCGAGGGAAGCAAAACGGAAAACCGAAGCCGAAGCCGCCCGCCAATTTGACAGTCAAACGCAAAAAATGGCCCACCCCGGTGGTTTTGCTTTGCTTTGCTTCAAAAGAGGTGCAGCAACTCCTGTCGGTTCCCCAGCAGCGGACCAGTTGGTCCAACTAATCGGTAGACGTCGAAATGGGACCTCGAAATTGGTACGCTTCACAGCATGTCCCAAGGGCCAACCCAAAAAGGACACACGCACTCAGGCTCACTCAGGGTTCATGGATGGTCGAAAAGATGATAGATCACAGCTCAAACCTGAGATGCAAATCTCATGGTTTTCTACTATCATCAGATGGGAGCGAGCCCCAGTCATGGCACAACAAGGGCACTCGTTTCTTGGCTGATGTGCAAGGGGACGCCATCCAAAAACAAGTCGGAAAAAGGGACACTGATGGTACCGACCGTTGACCAAAATCTAGTCACCGAAAAGCAAGGGGTCATGGCCGACCCCCATTTTCGAACTGGAAGCAGACTCCTTCCGGTATGAAAGGGCACGGATTCCCAAAAGAAGCAATTGGATCCAACGGGGAAACCTCTTGGTGCCCCTTCACCCCGAGATGGGTCCCGAGCCAGGCCTCCAGGGTCGGCTCCTCAGGACCCCGCAGCCTCACGGGGGACGGCATCTCCGTGGGCACCTCAAGCGGCGAAAGTCTGAGAAGTTTTGGCTGCTGTGAAAATCTGAGCGCTTGGGCGCTTGGGCTTGAAACCTAATGTTGGACCAGCTTTAATATGATCCCCCCCCCTGAACAATGGAACCAGTCAGCGGGACCCTGTTTAGGCAAACCCTGGGGGTCTGGGTGGGACTTTCAAATTGATTTAGTATTGGTAAACTTGAGTTTCCATTTGATTTAGTATTGCTGGAGCTTCCTTTTGAGATCTGGAACTGAGTTTCCATTTGATTTAGTATTGCTTGGAGCTTCCTTTTTGAGATCTGGAACTGAGTTTCCATTTGATTTAGTATTGCTTGGAGCTTCCTTTTGAGATTTGGAACTGAGTTTCCATTTGATTTAGTATTGCCGGAGCTTCCTTTTGAGATTTTGGAATTGAGTTTCTTTTTGATTTAGTATTGCCGGAGCTTCCTTTTGAGATTTTGGAATTGAGTTTCCATTTGATTTAGTATTGCCGGAGCTTCCTTTTGAGATTTTGGAATTGAGTTTCCATTTGATTTAGTATTGCTGGAGCTTCCTTTTGAGATTTCTCCCAAAACCAGTTGAACACTAAAGAGGACCCCAAAGCAATCACACTAAAGAGGATCAGGGTTGGTTGTGGGCAACCCCCTTTGTGTGATTGATTCACCTTGCTTTTGTGTAAAGAAGTTATCATAAATTTGATGGTTTGGGCACAACTTGCAAAATGGATTTCCTAGACCTCAGGCCTTTTACCTTTGGGCTGGGGAGAGCTTAGGATGAGCCACCCTTAAAAGTAAAAGGCTCAGGCTTTGGTTTGGGAATTTCAGGAACCCCCCCAAAACCAGTTGAACACTAAAGAGGACCCCAAAGCAATCACACTAAAGAGGATCAGGGTTGGTTGTGGGCAACCCCCTTTGTGTGATTGATTCACCTTGCTTTTGTGTAAAGAAGTTATCATAAATTTGATGGTTTGGGCACAACTTGCAAATGGATTTCCTAGACCTCAGTCTAGCTCAGAACCAGCCTTCAAGCTCAACATCAGCTAAGGCTTAGTCTAGCTTGAGCCCGACCTGAGCCTGCCCAGACCAGAGAGTTGAAAACAAACAAGCCTGTACTTTTTTTGATTTTTGTTGGGGAGGGGAAAACAACTTGCAACAATAGCGGACCCCTAAAACAGTCTCAGGATCCTGAATTGCAAAATTACGTTTTACAATAGCGGCGACTTTCATTAATTCGGGTGTAACATTATGACTGTTGCTTTGGATATGTTTGTAGCCTTCTCTGTCTTGGCTTGAAACTGATGTGTGGCTTAAGGATTTCGTGCTTCCTTCACCAGGTCCCGATGGACCGCTGTTTCTCTATAAATTGTCCCGGAGGCCCTCGTCAGAATTTAGGACTGCTTAGTATTGGATCCCGATTATCTTCTGAACCAGAACAACAACGAAGGAACAGCAGAACCGCCCGATGTTGACACACCCTGTGATTGCTGTGATCCCTGCCATCGCTGAATGGCAGACTCGTCCAGTGGCAGATATGTTAAATGCAGTGTCAAAAAGGATCCCAAGAAAGGGAGTCCCCATATAGAAACTAATCTGGATTTTGACACGACGTAGTCAATGAAAAGTGTCCAAGGCTTGAGTCTGGCCAAAGTTGATGTCTGTTCATAGATGGCCTTGGATGTGTATTCGTTTCTCAAACCGACTTTTCTGAGATGGAGGTCATGCGCTGCCAAGTGCTGGGGCCAATACAGTGATATCCTCTCAACACTACCCACTAAATGCGTGCTTCAAGGGATCCCCCAAACACAATTTTGAGCAGCCTCGACATGCAGCCACTGCAATAGCCCCTGAAATTGCAAAAGAGCAGAGCCCAACACCCGAGCTGACTTTTTGGCTCTACCAACATGAACATGGCTTAGAGGGGTGTGTCTCCCTAAAAAAGAACACACCCATGCATGGGCCCTGGCATAACCCCTGTTAAACCAGGTAAGTAGAACCACCTACTAAAATGGCCAGTCGAGGTCTTGGGCGCTCGCCAGGAAAGGAATGACCCACTCAGCTGCCTATCCAACCAGCAAGCCAAATATCCCCCCGCCCCCCCATCAGCCGCCCCCCCGGACCAGGTGCCCCCACCGGCATCTCCGAGGGCGACGCTGGGGATGGCGCAGACGACATGAGAGCTGGCACAAAGCGATGGAAGTTGGATTTCACCCGGACACCGTTTTTGTGGATGGACGGCATCCCTCCATTTGCTCAAGCCCCCTGGGAAACTGAAAAACTACATCTTAAGCAATTGGACGATCCACCAGTTGGAGTTGGCATGGATGAAATGGTGTGAAAACTGGGAAAATACACTTGTCTACTGGTGCCGAATTTGGTCCATCCACAAGATCACAGCCTCGAAGACCCCAGTTGAGAAGGCCTTACTTGGCCCCCCAAGAACCCACCCTGGAAGAGTTCAGACAGGGCTCAAAAGGCCAAAGGCCAAACCCAGGGGTCCCACTCTTTGAGGCGGTCAGGGGCATAAGGCCACCTGATGACTTGGGACCCGGTCTGCGAACGGCTCAGAAACTTTGGACCCCAGACCCAAATTTGAGAGGCTGATGTGTGGCTCACAGTGAACACGCTAATCAGGCGCCCAAGGCGTTTTGAGGTTCCATAGAGGGAGCGAGTCCCGGTTCACTGAGTGTCCCTAGGAGGAACCGGGCTCCCGCACAACGCAAAATCACCCAGAAGGGATCACAGGAAACTCGGAAATTGATCTGACACCAAACCCGAAGCTTGGCGGTCTGTTTGCACATTCTGAGACCATAGCGGTCAACATATGGCTTCGACTTTTAACTGGGGGATTGTTCGTTGGACATCATTTAGGTTGGGATTTATGTCCACCATCGACTTTTGAGGGGTTCCCTTCCGTATTCCAACCACATTCCAACCACCTCAAAAGGGTACCGAGCCAAAGAAGAAGCCACCCACATCAAGGCCCGGGAAAGAAGCGCGCGCCTGATTGCTCTGGCACCGGAAGTTCTTCCTCACTCTCCCGCGCAGTTGGCCACGGACGCTTTTTGTATATTATTATCACCTATTGCTGTCTGATATTTTTGTTGGGGGGCGACTGGGGTAATTGTCCCCTTACCATGATTACGCCCAACTTAACTGGGCTGTCCTCAGATCCCTGCTCCAAAAGTCAAGAAGAAAAACAACTTGTAGTGGGCCAAATTGCAACCCCCACGAACCCAACTAAAGCCTAAAAACCGAGAACGGCTCCACCTTTGATCCACGAAAAGCCAAAGGTAAGGTTGAAACAAATGGATATAGCCAGGCCTGAATTTTGGGGGTGGTCAAGCCATGGACCCCCTCTCCCCCCGAAATTCTTGAGCTCACGTCAACTTGGGGCCCCGTCCAAACCCGCGACCGCGGCCTTCACCCAAAGAAAAACCCGGGGCGCCCTGCGTCCAGCTCCGGCTCACCTGGCTGCAAGGGCTGCCGCCCTTTACGCAACTTCCATTTGGGTAAGAAAAAACAACGTCCAGTAGTGATAGATTCACTTTAAAACCAACAGGGGAAAATGAAAGTATATTCGTAAGCAAATGGAAGCCAAAATACAACCCACCGCCTGCGCGAGGGGCCACTGGGTAGATGTGTGACAGTGTCTTGCTTCCTGCTCCGCGCAGGGAGAGGGAACATTGACGTGGCTTGAGGAAAATTGGCTCCCGGTGCCCATCGTGTCAGGGGCAAACCTAAAAACACCTTCTAAAAACATCGAGCATGCTAAGCTGGACGTGGCTAGGCTGCAAATGGCTCCTGATCCCCGACCCAAACCATGCCATGCCGAGAATCTGAGGCCAACCCAAGGAGACCAGCCCCTCGGCTGTTGCTCCTAGCTCTTGTTTGGCCACGTGCTGGAGTAGTGTTTTTTGGCGCCTCGAGTCAACTGGGATCCAGTCACTTTTTCCTGGGGGCAGTCTGACGCCCAAAATCCCGGCCTAAGTTGAATCGCTGCACCCTATATATATATATATATAAGCATATTTTTAGTGCCCTTCACTGAAGGGCACTTGACGTGGTTACTTATTTACCTATGGAGAGAGAGAGAGAGAGAGAGAGATTCCCAGACACCTCCCCTTGGCTGTTCTTTTTTGAGAGTACCCGAATCTGTTTGGCGGCTTAGGCAACCCAAAAAAAAGCGCATGTTTTCCACGTCGGGCCCCGGTCCCAAAAGGAAAATCCCCACCCGCCGGCCTGAGAAGGCGGCGCTGTCGAGATGTTCCGGGCCCGTGGGCGCCTGAGATGTTTTTCTCTCAGCACTCGGCCCCTTGGACTTGGGGAAGACACAAAGGGCCAAAAGGGATCCTCCAAAAATCGGGACCTCACAAAAAAAGGCGACCCCCAAGAATGGGGCCAAAACAATTTTCTCCCCCCCACGCCAAAAAAAAACGTAGATGCAGAATAAATAAATAAACGTAGAAATCATAGAATATAGAATCACACCTATGGTGAGTCCCAGGACCTCAGAAAGGGCAAGTGAAGGTGTCTTTCAATGGGCACCTTGGTCTTAATCAAGGGTCCACCTATGTGTCCATTCTGTATTAAGGCCTCTGTGGCTATATTGCAGGCACAGAAACCATGTGCCTCAGAAGAACGGTGAACAGGTAGAGGCAGGGTTTACCAGTGCTATCCGGTTCAGAAAACTCAAGGGACCCATTTCTACACTTCCAGAAGGGGCGCCCGAGTCCCTGTTGTGCTGTTTCTTTTCCGAAATAGAGTCAACAGGCAAAGGTGGTGTTCAGGCATAGTCAGCACTCAGCGAGCATGCCCAATAGATAAAGTGTGTTGGAGAGTTCACGGGCCATTGGGGCTCCATGTCCAGGTGGGCCGGGAGAATGCGAATCAAAAGTCAGAACAGTCCTGGCCATGGGATCGGTTGGGCTGACCAAGAGACTTCCCCGTGACTTCGAGGTCCCACTCGACCTGAGTCATAATCAAAACCCGTTATTAAAATGGTCGGAATCCCAGAACCATGCTTCAAGAATTAAGAAGGCGGAATTCCGCAGCTACTTATGGCAAGGGGATTGTCCCTTACTAACCTTCAGCTACCCGGGTTTTGAGCACGTGGCTCACCTGATTTCAGCAATCTCTGATATATCACTTGGATCCCTCAAGCTTCCGAGGGGTGGTCTAGGAGCGTAGACCCTTGAGAGAGGGAACGGTTTATCCTCACAGTGCCCATTTGTGAACATGCATATTCAAAAAAGAGAATGACCCTTTCTGTCCAACGTGAGACTTGCCCATTTGTGATTTCCCAAATTTTGGACTTCCGGTACAGAAACTTGGGGCAAACTTAGCTTCCTACAACCCTGCTTGGGCCTCAGGTGTTCTCTCCTTGAATAAAAACAATCACTGGGTGATCACTCATTCCTTGTTGCGCTGGGCAAACCCGACTCGGTGCTTGACTAGACCGCCCCAACCTATGGTTTGAACATGGACGCAAGCCACAGCTGTTCAACCAAGCGTACCTTTGGCCGCAAATTAGAGCGGGTCCCCCAAACGCGCGGGTACCTTGCTTAACTCGCTCGCCCACAGGACCTGGACATTCTGTCGATTCTGTGCGGGCATCCTGGATGTCGTATTCCAGCCGTACCGTGACTACATCTTCGAAGATTGCTCACCTTCCCAAGTTGGATCGCTCCTTCTTGGCCTGAAGCTTGGCTCAAACTTCAGGAGCCATTCTTCATCCAGCGGCGCTTGCCATTCCGCCGCGTCGGGCAAGTTGCACTGTGTTTCCCACTCAAGAGGTGGAGCCGCCTTTTACTCCTCGTCGACCATCTGTCACCCTCCTCCTTCCGCTCCTCCGCCCTCTTTGGAAAGTGGAATCGCACTGGGCAAGTCCATTAAATGGCTCTCTCAGTGCGAAAGAAACCTGCATCCCATCTTCCCTGAATCTGAATGAGGGCCCCTGCTCACGCATGAACGCGTCCAGTCACCCTTTGGGACCTTAAGACTGAACATGGGAACCCAAAATGGCCCAACTGGCGCGCATGTTGGCGACTGAGAAATAAGGACACCACCAAACATGGCCGGCTTTTTCCTTCAGCTTCTTTTGGGTTTCCCTCACAATGCGAACACCACACCGTGTGTCTGCCACTTCCTGCAACCACTTGTGGCCATGTTCGGTGGGTTCAACCCTTCCTTTGCCACCCCGCTACCTCAAACAAAACAACAAGGCCCATGCCCCCGAACCATGCGCAAAAAACCGTCACAAGCCCAACGGACGCCTCCCCGAAAGGCGCGAGCGAAGCGCGAGCCTCCAGGGTCGGGGGCCCCAGGCCAGCAGAGGAGGCAGGAGAGGTGGGCATCTCCGTGGGCACCTAGCAGATCCGCTCAGCCCGGCTCTCTCTCGGCGTGAGTGGGTGGCAACTAGGTTTGACTGATCCATTTGAGTCATTCTGGTCAACCCGGGGTCTGCCATTTGAGTTGTCCCACTTACTGGGCACCTAGCAGATCCGCTCAGCCTGATACCTCTCGGCCGAGTGGCTCGTGACCGAGTGAATCCGTTTGGCTTGGCTGCCCGTCTTTTCTGATGCCCTGGTAAAACTGACCTATTCTTAGTGGGTGTACCACGAAAGACGCAAAAGATCTCTAAAAAGCTAAGGGGATGGCTGGGAGCCACCACGTTGAGTCATTCTGGTCAACCCGGAATCTGCCATTTGAGTTGTCCCACTTCATGTTGACCCCGCCAAAAAAAAAGAAAGAAAGTGGTTTTACTCATATAAGGTGAGGCCCCTCCAAGAGTGATGAGTCCGCACTGAAAAGGGGACACCCACTATTAATCGACCAAACATTTATTCATTCAAGGTTCCCATGATAAACTTCGCTAAACAATTGCGAGTGAGATATAGTCCAGGTGGCGTACCACCTGCTCAAACACCAAAGGAGAGAATCCCCAAGGGGTTTGGGAATGAACAAAGGGAGTCCCTTGAAAACCACGAGCAGTGGCTTGTAGAGACTGAGAATCGGCAAGCTGAGGCGAGATCCGGTCTTTGGGGCCGTTGAACAGAAATATGAAGAAGGAGAGCGACGGCTTTTATTTCATGCTTTGGCTATTGCAAACATATTGCTTGGGCCCCCTTTCTCTTGTGCTTTCATGCTTAATAGGCGTGTCCTTCCTACATGATTGCCCCACATCGTGTTTGTCGCCTTGGCCGATGTCCCCGTCGCTTGCATTTCAAGGGCTGTCAGTATTAGAGCTCGAAGAAGGCAGTGTCTTTCCGCAAAAAGCAAATAAAGCGTCGCCTGCTTCTTGCGCCGGTTTGTCGAAGCTACTCCAAAGAAAATTCAACATGTGGGCACACCATACGAACTGTTCAAATAGTGCGGAAGGCTGGTGCTCTGAGATGCATGGAGCGTCACGTGTCCTCGCCAGACTGTCACCACCAAGAAACCAGCAGAAAGTGTTCGTGTTTTGGTCGCGGTCACGTGAGTGTGGGTCAAAATAGGTACCCAAAATGGAACCCTGGTAAATGGAGCCAAAGACTAAAACCCGCGGTCCAATTCCCGGTGGTTTAATTTCGACCCATAGACACGTTTCAAATGATTCTCTGCACCGAAAGCACTCTTGGCAATCTCGCCGAAGTGCACCAGCCCAAACTCCAGAATTCGTACCGAAAATGCCCATCGCAGTCGGACAAGGCCCTGCTTGTTCTCCGAGAACCGACAGTATTGCCAGAAGCTGGTTCGTCGCGGGAGCGATGTGATCTAGAACTTATATGATCAAGAATAAAGTGGCCTTACTTCAAAGGAACCCTGCAATTCTAAGGGACATTGCATTCTTCTAAACAAGGGGGCTCTAAGAGGCCGCCTTTTGTTTTTGGGAGCATTTGTCCTTCAACGTTCGTGGGGGTGAGTTTAGGGTGAGTTTAGGGTGGTGGGTTTCAGGTGGGTTCCGGGTTTAGGGCTTGCGGAGGCGTAGGGCAGGTTTAGAATTGGTGTAGGGTGGTTGAGATGGGTGTTCGGTGGGTGCTTGCTTGATTGCTTGCTTGCCTGCTTTCTGGCAAACAAAAGACACGGGGAAAAAACGTAAATAATATGACACACATTCTACACAGACAAGCCCCTCGAAAGAGCTACTCAAAGCGGCCAAATGTCTGCTTACCAAGTCTCTGGCGACCTAGCCTGGAGTTTCTCTTTGCTCTTTGATCCTTACATTATGCACCTGAACATTGCCTTGTAAATGGTGGTGTCCCTTTATTTTGGTGGAAAAAGCCATGTTTGAAATGTATATTTTAAGGAGCCTTGCTTAACCTTGCAACATATCCGGTCAAGCCACCTAACAAAGTGGCTCAAACCATACGATCGGGAATGGCCCGCTTTCCCTCGAAATTTCCGCAAGTCCATCCCAATCCCCACTGACTCCCACTGAACCCCAACCTCAGGATTATCTATACGTGTTCTTCAAACATCACCCTAAACTGACCTGGGAAGGAACAGGGTGATGTCTAAAACCTCACTTCTTGAGTGGATGTGCCCAAACAAGATATAAACTGGTTGAGTGCCACACAAGTGCTCTAAACTCAAAAAGTGACTTCAGTCCGAAACGGAACTTAGGGAGCGCAAAGCTCAAGACACAAAAAAACTTGTTGGTGGAATGATTTTGATAACTAATCCAATTGGTGGCTTTCTTTAAGGACCAAAGTCTGGGCTCATTCAACCACATTCCCTATCGCAGCAAGTAAGGTGGGGGTTCATGTCCACCAACCAATTTCGAGGCTCCCTATTGGAATTCATAGCGAAACATGGACAATCAAGGAAACCCACAATGTCACAAGGTTCAAAAAGCGCTCGCATGGGAGTTAAGTCTGGCAGTGAGGGGGGGTTGGAATCATAGGTGTCCTTTCAGGGTAAATTGATGGCCCTGGTAGATGATTAAACCACCAGGTAAACCAGGAATCGGCATTTATTTTCTACCAAACCAAACAAAAAGGACACCTATGGTCGGACTCCCCTCCGCTGAGCTCCGGCGCCGGCATCTCCGAGGGCGAAAACGCCAGCGCCGAGGAGCCCAGAGCCGAGGAGCCCAGAGCGCCTGGCAACAGGTCCACATCGATTCATCACAAAGTGGCTGTGGCTCAAAACCAATGGTATCATTTTGTGCTAGGTGCACCACCCATTGTAGTCTATTTTGGTGGGGATTGGGATGTTCACTGGGGGTACGGGCTTTTGACCCATGGCCAAGTGGGAAAACGGAACCTTGGTAAATGGAAACATGGCCAGCCTGGGCTCCAATTCCTGGTATAATTTTGACCACCCATGGATCCTCTTCAATTTGCTTAATCCTCCTGGAAAAAATAAGAAAGTATGTCCAGGGCCAGCTATCCGTCTACCTCCATCCATCCACCTGGCTATCCATCTAGCTAGCTAGCTGGCTAGCCAGCTATCTATCTATCTATCTATCTATCTGTCTATCTATCTATCTATCTATCTGTATGCGTTTGATCTTCCATCTGTCTGTCTGTCTGTCTGTCTGTCTGTCTGTCTGTCTGTCTCTGTCTGTCTGTCTGTCTGTCTGTCTGTCTGTCTGTCTGTCTGTCTGTCTGTCTGTCTGTCTGTCTGTCTGTCTGTCTGTCTGTCTGTCTGTCTACCGATCGATGGATCGATCGATGGATCGATCGATCTATCTACCAATGAAGCTATTGTCTCTATCTATCTACCTACTTATCTATCTATCTATCTATCTGTCTGTCTATCTATCTGCCTTCTATCCAATTAACATGTGGCAAGCCATTGATTTATCTATCTAGCTAAAAAGATGTCTCTAAGACTCTATCTAGCTATCTCCTAACCTTTCGACCCACCTAACTACTTGTCTATCCATCTGTCTATCTGTCCATCTAAGTGTCTAATCTTTCTACCAAATTGTCTCTCTATGGATATCTGCTTGTCAATCTATCATAGTTAGCCATCTGTCAGTAAATCTACCTAACTATATATCTACATTGATATCAATCTATCTATCTACCTGCCTGCCTATCTGTCTGTGCGTCGATCTATCAGGATCTATTTATCTATCTATCCAGATCTCGAGATCTGTCTACCTATTCCCGGGCAGTGGGTTTCCCTTTCATCAAACAACCAGATGGCTCAGACTGGGGCGTCTTTAGTCCATGGTTTCATTGCGGCAACTAAGAGCCCAACCGCGCCTGATCCGAGAGCCACCGGCACCTCCTGAACGCCAGCGGGAGTTGAATCGAAGGATGGATGTCGTTGTTGACGGTACCACGTTCGGGAGTGGTAAAGGGAAACACCAAGGAAACCAAGCATTTCCCGATTTTAAGACGCCCCCCCATTCATAGACAATATTACCACCTACCCGATAAAAGACAACCCAACATCGACAGGCAAATATTGTGTGTGCTGCTCATATTTGCCATGGTCAACACTCCTTGTCTGGGTCATGGACTTGGCTCCTGCAATATGAACCAAACCTTTACATTGGTTTTGTAAACCCTCCATAACCGCCCGAAACAAATCCAAATACGAAAGCAAGTCTTTTTGCCTTGGCACGCATGAAACCAACGAGCCAAGGGCATTTTTCACACCTCCCAAACCACCCATCGAAAGACACTCACCAACTAAGGGTTAACCAGCTCTGCCCTGGTGCTTGCGAACCACCTCCATCTTGTGTGAGGCAAATACAAAAAATTCAACCTTTGTCACATGGCACAAGATCCCCCCGTTTTCTTAAGATGGCACTCAACAAAGATAAACAGTTGGAACGCCACATCAGTCAGTCATAACCCATATCATGCAACCAAACGGGAAAAAACAATGCTCTCGAGCAAATGGAAGACCCACACGGGGCTTCTACCACATGGGTCTTCCACCGCACATGTCCAACTTTGGCATTCCTTGCGGTCCGCTGGCGCCAAAAACAATGACTTTGACCATCGAGAAGATCTGGATCCTCGTTGTAATGCATATTCAACCAGTAGAACCGCCGCCCAGAAGCACAGTAGTCTTCAAAACCCCCCTGTCAGCTTCCATTGGAGGAAAGGCTAACGGCCAATGCGAATCGATTTTGGGCGCTCAAAGCGTTTCGCTGTTTGCAGAACCTTGGCAGTGGTTCTCCCACCGATTCGATTTCTGGGCTGCGAGCCAACGTGGGAGCACCTGGCCCGCAAAGGACTGCCATTCGGTGCCATTCGTTAAGGGAAGGCACTTTGAGGGGTTCTCAAATTATCGTTCGGGGCGTATTTTTTCCCTTCCAACTGCAATTGAGAGGGTAACTTTGAGATTGTCACCATCGATCTCGTCCCCTCTGAAAACAAGTCTTTGGAGGAGACGGTTGTACCGGAGAGCTAAGGCTGCAATTCCACCCGAGTCACAATGAACACCGCTTTATTGAGGAAGTTGATTCACAATTCGCTGATTCCACCCTGTCAAAGCATCAGAAGGGGCACCTATGTTTGATTTGGGTGGGCCCCTGCCAAACTTGACTTCCGGGATGAAGGTCCACACAGGAGACATGGTTTCCATGCATCCTGGCTGGGTGGGAGGGTGATGTAGTGGTGTAGTGCCACGGGAAGCCTTGGAAAACAAATGATCAATCAGGCTGGAAGCCAGGAATCCCCACTAAAGAGGAACCCCTGAGCACTAGGGGACTCTGGGGCGATAAGGTTCCGCCTATCAACCAAACACGCACGTGCGCAAGCGAGCCTTGCAAAAGAAGAGACTCCTCTGTTTCATGAGGATTGCTGCTTTGACACATACCCATGCAAGCAACTGTCAACATCATTGGTATATAGTCTTGGGGAGGACGAGAGCAGCACATTTTGGTGAGGATGCTGGGAACGTGGACAAGTACATTGATAGATGTTTTGCAGGGGCCTTCACCGTTTTACAAGGCTGCTTTGGGAAGAACCCGATTAAACAAAAAACACCAGGTTGATCGGTTGATCCAACTTATATACCTAAATACTCAGCACATCCATCCAGGAATCAACAACAAACGGTGCGGTCCCCCTCCATAAGTTCCCTGGAACCCGCGGAAAATCTTTGGTGTGTCAAAGACCCCAGAAAGGATTTCTCTGGGATCCTGGTGTCCACGATCATCCCGAAGCCGTCGACATTTGGCAACGTAATTCATTCCGGGTACCTGGTTGGGGCAGGTCAAAAGAAAGAAGGGCAAATTGCCTTGTCTTTTTTCTCGGGGGGGGGGGGAAGGGGGTTCTGCTGCTTTGACACACGCCCACTGATTTGTGGCTGGAATTGCATTGCATGGGAAATCACCGAAATTCCCATCCAGCATCGCTACTTTCTCAGGACATGTGAACTCTTATCCCGGAAAGTGGCCCTTGTCCCCCAATTTCCCATAGGTCCGCCTTTTTTTGACGCTCCTTTTTAGGTGGCAACAGGAAAGCCACCATTTGAACTTGGGGATTCCGAAAAATGAAATAAGACGATACCCTTCCATTTCCTTCAGCCCGGGGTGGCTAAAAGTCCATGAAAGAAGACCTTCCCTCTGAAACCAACACGGGAAGATCAACAAAGTTCATTTCAGCCACTGGAAGCGCCCATACTCCTGACTTGGTCTGTTTTTGGTTCTCATCGGAAACTCTGGGTGCCTGATCTTTGCGTGGCCACCGCGGTCTCCGCCTGCCAGGGCGAAGGGGTCGGTCCATGGATTGCTTCCCCGGAAAGGGAGATCAACAGGTCCTTGGAGCATGGTCTTTGTGGATGAAATGAGCTTGGAACCTTTTTTCGGGCTCCGACCTGCCCAAAAAGCAACATAAGCAACCCAGCACACACAGAAAGCAGTCCGTTTCAGGCGCTTGGGGCTCGAAACGAGGACAAGCAAAGGCGCCGTCCAGCGCTGTGCGGATTCATTCGGAAAGGACACCCGAGCCACGTCCGCTGGTTTGGTTTACCCGGCGAAATTGAGGTTGGAAGGTCCGGGGTTGGAAGACCAAGAGGGTCCAAACAGAATTTGCCCCCTGACCCACAGGAACGAACATCGCTCAGGGAGCATGGAAGACATTTTCCTCGGACGGGCTGTCCGGGCCGCTTGGGAGGGGAGCATGGTGGCCATGTTATGCGTCGAGATCGCAAGGTCTGAAAAGAACAACCTAGGGTTGCTCAAATGGTATCAGCAACAGCTGTGATCAACCAAAAGCTGGAAGTCTCCGTTGAAGGCCCAGAAGAAAAAAAACACAAACAAAAACAAACTACATTGCCCATACCCATGCTCATTTCAGTGTTTCCCAAACTTTGAACGGCCTCATGTTGGCTTTCCTTCAAACAACATCCGAAAAGGAGGTCGGTTCCCTTACCAAGCCTTCAACCGATAATTGGACTTGAGTGTTTTGGACATTTTGCAGCCGGCTGCGGCTGGCCCAGCGCTTTTCCGGGTAAGCAAAAGCGTGCCTCAAGAGTCTGCGGTTCATCGCCGGGCTCGGACATGGGGGAGGTGGGCATCTCCGTGGGCACCTGAGTCGCCATCTTTGCGCCAAGCGCGCGCGACACCCCAAGCTACCCACCGTTGCCCTTGATGGCCTGCATGAGGCTGATTCATCTTAACCCCCCTCAACGCTGGAGGCTTTTCGGGCCTGCATGCTGTGCAACCAAAGGTAAAGCTTGACTTAACGTGGACCTTGAGTACGTTAAAGGTAACCTTGACCAACGAAAGATACATCTTGACCTGAAAAGCATAAGCCTGTTTGGAACCCTGGCCTAGCATTGAGTAAACAAAAGAGTAGATCAAATCCCGAAATGTAATCAACGGATTGAGGCATCCTGCCTGGTGTTACAACGTTGCATCCGAACGGCACAATTTCTGAGGTACGGATGTCCTAAATACCGCAAGGGGAACAATGGAACCCCTACTTTGCACCACAGTGTTGGGGGCTGTGTGGGGTTGGATCACCAAGAATATATTTCGGGCATCCGTACCAAGAAGAGTTTCGCACAGAAGTCCTCCTCTTTGCACATTCTGATTTGTGTAGAGGCCCTGTCACAGCCGTCTGCCAAAATCCGATCACTCGCTGCCATAAGTTCCAGCTTTGGAGGGGTCTTGGATCCTGCCTGTGTGAAGTCTTAGTTTGAACTGCGTCTTTTTCGGAGCCCTGCTACAAAATGGCTTTGGCAAACTTTTGTGGGTTAGGGGGTCAAGCTGTCAAAGTCGTTTGCCCTGAGCCCGGCGCCGGCATCTCCGAGGGAGAAGTCATGGAGGACGCCATGCCGGATGACATCAGAGCTGGCGACCGATCACGCAGTCCGACGTGACAGGTGAGGCTGAAAGGGGCTTGCAATGGGGCTCTTGGGGCGCCCTTGGCTTCCCAGCAGCACGTTTACTAGCAACATCTCGGTGTGCCCCCTGCCCGCTCCCCGACACGCCGAGCGCCTGATTGGTCGGGCACTGGCAACTCCGCCTCAGCGCTCTTGTTTGCCAACCTTCAGAGCCCTACAACCCACCCCCAGGCCAAATATGGCCTTACCGGTCGAGAGGCTGTCTGTGGATGTGGTGCGTCGGCCTCTGGAGCCATCAATCGCCACCGCCCGTGGATGAATACACCGGAGAGAATCGATCTTCCCATGTTCCTTGTGGAAACAAGTAAATGTTGTCCGGGGCTCATGTATAATATATATATATATATACATGCTTGTTCTATACCGTTTGTATGTGCTCTTCAGCCGCTTGACAGGGTATATGTTTCCACGTTCGCAGGGCGCTCAGGCTTTCCCCTGCCCTCTCATCCCCGTTCGCCGGCCGGGGCTTCCCAATACCTCCAGATCTCAGCTCCCCGGCGTCCAAATCCAAACCGCCTGACGTCCGAGCTCTGGGAACTTGACGGTTCTCAGCAGGGAATGACCCCGAGAAGAACCATCCCCGCTATGGAGTTTCCTTTATGGGAATCCCCAAACGGTTGATTTCCCACCGCGCGGGAGGTCATTGAATAGAGAGCACCAGCAAGGTAACTTCTCCATTCTTTCCCTGGGTGTTGTGATTAAAAACCACTGGGAAATGTTTAACATGGAGCCAAACAAAACATCCGGCTGAGGATTTTTCTCTTGGGGGGGGGGGGCAAATTCAAGCGCAAAGTTTGCTGAACCCATGAATGGCAAAGGGGCTCAACCTTCTGTCGTGGATGCCGAACCCATGAAACACGTAGGGCCTAAGTTGTAAACCTTTTCAACTCTACAACTTACCTGGCTTTTGTGGTTGGATGTCCCCCATATCTATCCGAATCATTCTTGGAAACTTTCACCCGGGTGGGTCCTAGGGGCCTAGGGAGCCCCAGAAAATCGCTTCATCGGGAGCCGGGGGAAAGACTGTCCTATGAGACAGCCAGGGCGCCCACCAAACATGAAAAACTCACTTCCGAGCGAGTGGACTGGCCAAAAGAAAGAAAGCACCCAACCGTTTTTGGGTTTGCCACTCACATGGTCCAAGCCCAAACCGTGACTCAAGTCCATGAACTCAGGAACTGAGAAAAAGGGCAGCAACCCGCTGGAGGTCCACCCTTTTTGCTGGAAATTAGTGGATTTTGCAGGGAAACGCCCGCAACAAATGGGCAAAAAGGGAAGCAACCTGGAGGTCCACGCTTTTTGGTAGGTATGCGATTCTACAGGGAAAACGCCCACCAAAAAATGGGGGGGGGGAAAAAAAACGCGGAAGCGCCCCACAAGTCTGAGGTCCACTCTTGGTGGGCCCTGTCTTTGCGCCTGAGGGCACGCTCCGCTCCGCCGGCATCTCCAGGCCGGTGGGCGCCTGCGACAACCGGAAAGCCAAAAAACGGGTGCGGTGTGCCTCTGCCTGCGTGATAGGCCAAACACGTGGAGGCGTGTTGCGTATCACTGAATTGGTAGTGTCAAAAAGTTGAGCAAGTTCAACTCGGGAAGTGAGCCGAGAGTCAAGTACCAATCCTCGAAAAGATCAAAGGCTAAACCTCGTGGTGGTTAAAACAGCAAGCAAGAATCAGCAGGCTAAGCACGGAGAATCGAAGTGAAACTGCAGGCCGAAACTTGTCTGTCATTCTCGTCCAGTTGGAAAATCCAAGTGGCCTGCATGTTTGCCATGGTCAAACTCACCCCCTGCAAGATTCTAGGCAAACAATCCCCTAGGTTCTCCAGTAGAGAGATTAAAATAAGGGAACCCTTTTTCTGTAGTCTACTTTAGTAGGGGAACCAACCCTCCCCAAAAAGGGGAAAAAGGGCACTACTGGCCGACCTAGTCCCAGTTTGCGAGCTTGATAATCCCTAGAGAAAGATTCCGAACGTCTGAGCAAAACAAGGGGTTTCAAGTTGTGTGGAACACTGTTTGCCAGAATTTGTTATAGTCAACAAAGGGCGGATGACAAACCCCTGCCAGTGTCGAAGAGTGAGGGAATGAGGGAAGGAACCTTGGGGGATTTTTCTTCAAGAAAACCACCAGTTGGATGGCTCAAGTCAGAGAACGGCTAGACTGTGGCCAGTCTCTCGGCTAAACTAATCCAAACCAACCCAATTGGGTTGAAATGGTCGCCTATCTGGTCGAGTGAATCAAACATACGCTGTCATCAAATCGGTCACGCTTTGCGCCAGATGTCAGATTGAGCAAGACATACCCTTCCAACAAACATGGAAGTGGACATGGGGCTTTCCCAAAAGGCAAGTGTTCTTCACAAACCCGCCTGTCAGCTTCATGGATTGTTGGAGGGAGCCAGCCTTCCTTTGTCAGGTTCCAGGTTGGTGGGGGTACTAAAAAGGCTTACGAAGGCAGTTTTGTTTTTTCCTGTTTTGAGGGAACCGCAAAGTGGGTGCTTGCCCTTTGGCTTTAAGCCAGCCGAAAAGGCTACCATCAAAAAAGACGCCCTCCAAAGGCCGAACAAGATTTGGGAAGGTATCTTTGGGGGCTGTAGTGGGGCTGGACAGATGGACCTCGGTTTTTTGGACAGGCTTCACCATTTGTTTTAATCATCCTGACGAGTCCTTCTTGCTCAAATCTTTGAGATCTTGTTATTAGTTGAATCTTCTTTGCAGGTCCCGGGACCCCAAAGCACTGGGAAACGACTGGAACTTCGTTCAGCGACTTTTTCTTAGGGGGCCAAAGGTAGAAATTATCCTTGTGCTTTTTTCCCAGCCTCGAAAAAGAGGCACGGCCAAAAGAAAGGACACCCCGCCCTCGCAGCCAAACCACCCATGACGGCTGCGGGACCTTTATGGGACTGTCCCTCTCTCGCTTTTCCGGGCCAGGGGCCTTCGAGACTGGCCCAAAAAGCTCCCAGACTTTGGGTTCTCGGGGAGCAAGTCTTTGTCAAACTCCTTGCTCTGCTCAAATCCGCTCTCGGATAATTCTGGCCATCCCTCAGCCTCTAAACCTGAAGAAACACAAAAGTCTAAGGAACCTTCTCCCTGGGATTGCCCTCTGTGCCCTCTGTGCTGTCCCTCTCGCCTCCAAGGTTGGGGCGTCTGGGCGTGAAGTGGTCAGCACGGGGGAGGTAGGCATCTCCGTGGGCACCTCGATGGCTTCAGTCCCAACGCCGTCGCATGCTTACCCCCTAAAACTCCAAGGATTGGGGAAGTTAACCTTTTACAGACATATAGCCCATGCTACCCAAAAAGTTGAAAAGTTGTGCTTTTAAGAGGTAAGCATGGGTAAACTGGACCCTTCCGGAAATGTCCGGATGGACCTGGACTTGGACCCCCTGGAAGACCCGAAGCCAACTTGCGGCGCAGACGGTTTCGCCATTTAAGCAAGGCTCGCAGCAACCGGGTTCGCATGTTGCATGGGACCACCCGGAAGCTCACCGCAACTTGCCATGGACATCTACCTCCGTCTTTGCCGACAAAACAAAAATCACGTGCTGCATGGTCGGGCATACCAAGTCAAAAGAACATCAAAAGAGATGAATGTCCCCAAACACATGTTGCTGGATGTGGCTGGTCTACTTGCCATCCTGACCCTTCCGGCGAGACCCTGTTCGAAAGTGCCCCAAAAGCGGGCCGCTGGTCCGGATCCCAACTGGGGGTCGGCGCCGGCATCTCAGAGGGAGACACCCCCACGGCCGAGGATCCAAGAGCCGAGGACATCACGCCTGGCAGGACATCCCCGGCCAGATGGGTGTGGCTCAGAATTAAACAGGAGGGGCAAACCGCAGGTTTTGGTCGATGTGTCCACTTACCAGGGTTCCATTTTGGTACCGGTTTTTTGAGCCACAGCCATATTGCCAAAAACATGCGCTTACGCTTGCGCTTGCGCTTGCGCTTGCGCTTGCCGTTGTTGCTGTCGTCGCCGTCGTCGCCGGTGTCGTCATTGTTGGGGGGACAAACGCAGTTGCGTGTTCGACCCAGAAAACTATGTGGCTTCACGTCCAGCATCGAAGAACCATTGCATTCCCTGCTAGATCAGCACAGACCCACTTAGACTTTGAGGAAGCATTAATGCGTTCCCCATCCCCTATCAGATCGACAAACGCCAGCCTACCGTTAGAAGATGCATGCATTGACTGTCGGATCGACAAACCCCACACTGACTTAGTTTTGGCAAAACAACTGCAGTTCCCATTACATCAACAAGCACAAGCTTGGCTATTCAACGCTTTGCAGGAGGAATGTTTTCGCAGTAATGTGTGGGTGTGGGTGTGTGTAAGTTTGGTTGCTTCTCTGCTTTTGTTTGTCTGTCTGTCTGTCTGTCTGTTGGTTTGCTTGTTTCTTTGCTCGCTTGCTTGTTTTCTGGTTCAACCCGAAGACAGCATGGGGGCATGTGGGATGTGGGCTCGATAGCCACCTGGAGCCCGTGTTGTGCTAAGGCAACAACTTTGGGCGTGTCTTTGTTTAGGGGAGCCCCCAAAATGCTTGGTTTGGCTTTCCTTTTAGACACCCAAAAGGGTTCCCTCCAAACAAGCCAGACCCAGGGTTCTACTTTTTGACCACCCCAAGGTAGACTTAAACCGAGGGGTTTTGCTTTTAGGGAAATCAACCACCCCTGGGTTTAACTCTTTTTGGGGGTCAAAAGGGACCGAACCCTGGTCAGACCCATGTCACCTTTTCTCGAATCGAAGGCCCACGCTTTGAAAGCCCTTCGGAAGCTCTCAGATTGAACACGCGAGACAAATTCATACCAGTAAGCAACGAAGACCAATTAAACGCATATCGGAAAATCAATGAATCAATAAATAAATAAATAATTAATAATAATGATAATAATAATAGTAATAATAATAATAGTAATAATAAAAATAAAAATAAATAATAATAATAATAATAATAATAACAATAATAATAATAATAATAATAATAATAATAATAATAAATAATAATAATAATAATAATAATAATAATAATAGTAATAATAATAATAATAATAAATACTAGTAGTAATAATAATTAATAGTAATAATAATAATAATAACAAATAATATTAATAATAGTAATAATAATCAACAAGTCCTGACTTCCACACCTCCAAACAAGCAATGAACATGGACGGTAAAGCTTGACCTGCTCCTGACCGGCCAGCCAGGCTGGCCTGATCTAAAAGGCGGCGCCTCCTGGAGGAAGAAACGGATGGGGAGACATGCGGGAGCACATCCTCAAGGAATGTCTTGTGATGATGGGTATATAAGCCAAGGTCACCGTAAAAGTCACTGTACAATAGTGTTTCCCTGTTTGTTGTGGCCAGTCCCTAATGTCCCTCGCAAGCAGACCATGGACTGCTGAATGATATTGTGACCGGACAGTGGCCACAGGGAAAAGGGTACTCTTTTTTGAGACTTGCTTTTCAAGAGTCTGACCATACCCCTCCATTTGCTTAAGCCCCCAGGAAAACATAAGTTTACTTCCAGTAGTGATAGATTCCCTTTAAAACCAACGGGGGAAAAGAACAAATGGAAGTACCCATGAAGCAAATAACCACTCTCATGTATACCATGAAGTACCCATGAAGTATCCATGAACAAGTCTCATATCCGAATAGCCAGTAACATAATCATTCATTTCAGTACATGGAAGACATGATTGCTAGGGGTGGAAACCCAGAACTCCCTCCATGCCGCTTGAAAAAGCTTTCAGCCGAGCACAAAGTTCCATCGCGCACAGGACCTGACTCAGTTGCATGGGGCAAACAGTCCGAACTGGCTGTGGCTCAAAAAACCGGAATTCCAAAATGGGTTGCCCGATCGGTGAGTGGAAACATGGACCAAAACCTGCGGTTTGCCTCTCCGATCGTTTAATTTTGAGCCACACCCAATTGTTTTTTGCCACCGCCATACTCTTTCCAAACAAAACTGAGGGAGTGAGCTGAAAATAACGTCGGTTTGCATTTGGAACCATGACTCGAAATAGACCAGCATCAGACAAGGTCCAAAGCTTTGGACAAGTGAGTACTTCGAAATATTGCAAAGATGGAGCAAGAACATCCTGTGACTCCCCGCGATTTACCGGAAGTCTATCTTGATCAAGAGCTCAAACCCGGGAGTTAACAAATGTTCAATCCTAATTTGAGCAAAGGACTAGGATGTAAGATGTTACCAAGTGTTCAAGGTGTGTGGTGACTTCTCCACTCTTTCCAGGGATCCGAAGCGTTCCACAAAACAAAAGGCAGGGCAGGATATTGAACATTACCATGGTCGAAAAAAGATGGGGGAATCAACCCTGGAAACCCTTAAGTCGCATGGTTTATGAACTGCTCAGAGGTTTCATGGACCGCCCAGGAAAATTCAAGGATCTTCCGGGCTGAACAATTTTTTTGACCCTCCCTCACCCCTCCCCGTTCCCGCCCCGTTCCATGCTGGTGGTGGGAGCCCGGTCCTGTGTTGGAGCACCTGAACCTGTCGGCAGTGGCAGAACACAGCGGGACCCCGACGGTCACGGCTCCAGCCTTGCTCCTTGCTTAGAGACACTTATGACATAAGCCAAAACATGTGGCTAAAGGATCTGGAAACAACCTGTGACCTTTCGGAAGTTACACATTAAACATTCAGTTGTTGTTGACCCCCGGAACGATAACTTGGTTTGGCAGATTGACAGGGGGATGTTTGCCCTGCAAGTGAAGGTCACACCAAAGAGCATTGGATGAACAGGTCCTCCACCCGGGGATCAGCTTTCAGATTTGAATGGTATAATTGTGACACATGCAATGTGTGAAATCACTGGCAGGTTGACAAACAAAAAACAAATTATTTGCCAAAGAGGCTTGCGCCTTATGCCTTTTTGACAGCATGTGCACGTGCTAATCCCAAGATGTGTGATACTCACTCAGCGATCTGTTGCTTCTGGCTCTCCTTTTGGGGGGGGGGCAGCTCAGCTGCATGGGCTTGTTTGTAAACGAGGACCTCCCCAGGTTGGGGAAGGGGGGGGGTCCTGTTGGTTTCCCTTTCCAGCGACACGAAATCCCAGACACACCGCGACACTAATTCCAGCGACACTAATTACAGCTGCTGCTTTTGGTGCCTGACTCACTGATCGCGCACTTAGTTGCACTGAGCGAGTGAGTCGCAAAGACAAGACACTAAATCCCCTACAGTAATTTTCCTCTTCACAAGGCAGGGCGGGCACCGCCCACCGGTAGCGCCTGACAAGGCTGTGCCTGCTTCCATGTCCGCCGTCGGGACCTAGCCACTTGCGAACTAATCCGCGACAAGGCGGTGAGTGAACCAAGGAATGAGGGGTTTGAGCCAGGGGTCCATGTGTATCTATATACCTATATGTTGTCTATGCATTGATTTATCTATGCAGTCATGTGTCCCTCTTTTTTTACTATGTATTCGTCTCTCCCTTTACTCATTTAGCTATGAAAGCATTTACTTATGTATTTATTGTTTCGACTGATTATGATTTGTGGTATTTACATGCGTATAAAATAGTATGCTATAATGTATACATATATATATATATATGTATACATGCGCGGTTCAGGCGTTGATCCGTGGACACTGTCCGAAGGCCCCGAAAGGACATGGCCTCAACATCTAACAGGGCTGCTGCCTCATGGTACAAAGTTGATCCCTGGCCCTAGAAAATCGTGTCACTTTCCATCTTAGCACTCCGGCGCTTGACTAAGCGCCTGTCGCAATACGCTCTGTGAAGTCGCGTCATGCGGGTGGGAGTGCGCCGGGCGGGACGAGTCGAATGCCAACTTTAAACCTATCGGGTTGGGAAATATGGCCAATGATGGATGGATTCCCTTGAAAATCCGGCAACAAAAAGTAATCCAAACTTGGTTGACGTTGGGTTTGGGGAGCAAACATTCGAAAATTTTAGCAGTTAAGTGGTTGGATTTTAAACCACTAAACCACAATAAGCAAACATGTAGAATGTTTCCCAACAACAACCATGAAACAAGACTTAAACAAAACTGGAAGTCGATGAAAGAAAACCAAAGGGAACCGTTGATCGATTCTGTACCCCGTTCGAAGCTCCCGGGAATCTACAGGCAAAATCCCCTACAGGTGCGAATTTGATTCGATGTCTATTCCGCAACGGCCATATCGTCTGCGTCCTAACACAGGCTGTGAAAGCATAACACCTGAACATAATCGTTCACCAGCCTGAAATCACGTTGCTTACCACTCAAATGTTTTGCCTGAACAACTCAGAGCCCAAAAGCTCATAATTGAAGGCTGATTGGGAGTCACACATTCAATCTATAGTCAAGTGGCTGAAAGTTGTGACAACCATCTGCCTTGGTCCCACTGGCCAGAAGCAAGCTTTTACTGTTCGGGCCCTTGAAGCCTTGGCTACAAAATTCATGGAGCAGTCAACAAAAGAACATACAGAACATGTAAACTGAACTGGTAAGTCGATTGAGGCTCAAAGACCTAGGAAATAGGGCGAACGGACCATCCCGAAAACCTCTGAACGTCCTGTCTTGTGACTTGCAGGGTCTTTAAAAAAGCAAAAAACAGAGGCTCAGCTGCCCTCAAGGAGTGAACAACACCCTGCACAAGGATTTGTTTGTTTTAATTCAGGGACCTTTCTGAGGTCGGCTTACAGGAAACCCGGAAAGGACAGCCGTCCCGTCTGGGGGTCCACGCCTCCACCGTTTGTGTAGGAGCCTCCACTGTGACCGTGTCCACTGGAGAGGTGGGCATCTCCGTGGGCACCTCGGATCCGGCTGACCTTCCAGTTGCTCCATCTGGACCAAGGATCGATGTTTAGAATGGGATCGTGTTCTATACGTCAAAACCAGAAGCTTAGTAAGTAGTAGAGGCGAAAACCGAGTTGCATTTGTTGGCCCAGGAAATACCGGTGAAGAAAAACACGCAGGCGACAGTTGACCTATGGCTAACCTGAACAAAAGAAGTGCGGAATGTCCTGATTTGGTCTTAATAAGATATCGGCGACCCAGAAAACAGCGTCTGGCCGCCAGCTTCCAAAATCCGATTCAAAACCAAAAAAACTTTCAGCCGGTGCCAACCACCAAATCCGGAACACAAAACAAAACAAACGCGGGGGTGTGGAAAACATTCTCCAAACAATGGCTGCCCGGGTTTGAGTAGATAGCCGCTTCTGCCTGGTCCCTACTAGCCTTCACGTACTCAGCTGGGGGAAAACCCTTCAAGACATGCTCAAATGCTGAATGCTTGGTCTCCTCCCCGCTTACAGAATGGATCTTCACTGGCCAATAAGACTGACACAATCAGATTAAAGCGGACAAAAGCTTTGGCCCTGACTAGATGATGTCCAAGAAAAGCTTCAAAACCTAATGAAACAGCTACACACATATTCCACTCAATGTGTTCATTACAGATTGCTAGAGACCGAAACCAAGACGTGACAAACTCAAGGAGGCTTGCCAAGGGTGTACACCCCTCTATCGGGTGTCACCAGAAGTCAAAATCAACCTGGGGTTCAGCAATCAAAGTTAATATCATGTTGCCCATGCGCAAGGTCCTTTACATTGAGAGAAAAGGAGTTGTATGCCTCCGAAATCAAGGTCACATTCACTTTTGGGGGGAGGTCAACCAATGAATTGTCCTTTTGGTCCCATTCTTTGAGCGCTCACCTACTTGGGTAAACCAGCTACGTAGAAAGTAGTTTATGACCCTGGTTACGAGGGGACGAACCCCTGCCCCTGTTGTAACCACGGTTGTAACCTGATAAGCTCCGGTTACCAAAAAAAACAAAAACATGCAGGAGTACCAAGTTGAAATCGCACGCAGTAGAAACTGTACTGTCAATACATTAGAGGAATAAGCATGTGTGATATGGCTATGGGTCAAAACCCCCATACCCCCAATGAACATCCCAATCCCCACTAAAATAGATTAAAATGGGTGGTGCACATACGCCAAAATGGTACCATTGGTGTTGACCCACGACCATAATATGAATCCATGTGGCAAAGCCTGGTCCTGGTGCTTGCATTTGCCACTATAGCACGGCAACAAAACACTTTCCAGCTACCACCATGGCAGCTAACCATAGGTGTGTCTTTCCTGAAGGTGCTGCACTCCCTTTTTTGCTGTGTTGAAGAGAAACCAAAAGGAAAACGGAAGCCATTTGGGGAGGCGGGGGGGGGTCCGATTCCTAAAAAAGGCACACCCGTCGTACATGGCAGCTCGTCCAGCTCCGGCGTGGCTTGTTGCACGGCTCGCTTGGCCGCCGCGGCGACCGCAACAACTGTACAATCAGCTTGGTCTGAATTTTAATAAGGAGCCCTTTGGTGGACACACTTTAGGTGGGGACCCATGTCCACCAGCCAGTTTTGGAGAGGGTTCCCTATTAAAATTCATGGCCAGTTGTGTCGGTGAGCAATGCCTTAAGCGCCGACGCCGCCAGATGTGCCACCTCGGGCTCGGGATCGCCACCTCGGGCTCGGGATCTGCAGCGGCAAACAGCTCCAGCCTGCCCTGCGAGATCGGGCGGCAGATCGCCAAGTGGCTTGCCTAGAAGCACCACCAAGGTCAGCCATCCTTCGGAATGCATTGACTCCCAGAGGCCTCCGGGCGACCATGCAAAACTGAAAGCAAAATGGCAGCTTATCTGGGATCCGGGTCAAAATGATGTGACGCAGCAACAAATGGCGGCGTTTCCCTGTGATGTTCGCTCCAAAGCCTTAAAAGGGATGCGCTTGAAGGCTTGGCTCAACAGCACCTACTTCCGCATGACTTGTTTTTGTTTTTTCTTCGCGGGTAAAGGGGAGCCCCCTCAAAAAAAAAATGCGCGTAGGGCACCAAACGGAGGCGGTCAACCGCACGCCCCCCACCGCTACCAAGACCCACGCCGCCAGCTCCGGCGGCGACGCCGGCGAGGGTGCGGAGGACATGAGGGCTGGCGACTTCGGGGGCCCCGATCCCGGGACTGTGGCTGTCTCAAACGGGCCTATCCCCACGAGTGGCGCCTGTTGGTGTCCCTTTAAACCCAACAAAAAACGGTTCCTAAACCCCAACCACCCAAACCAAGCCCAAAAAAGAAAAACTATACCTTCAAAGAAGACGGGCCCCTTTTGGGGAACCTGCGTTTGGGGGCCAGGACTGTAGGGCGTGGCCAAGGCAGTTTTGGCACCAGATGCCTCAAGGCGGGAATCCAGAAACAGGCTGAAAAATGTTCCGAATACAAATCCAAGAGGCTGGCTCCCCATAAGAAGTAAGAAGCAACTGACTAACCTTGAACAAGTACACGAGGGTTTCATACCAGGATTCCATGACCCTTTGCCACCACCGCGCTATCTCCCTCTCTCTCTCTTTCTCTCTTTCTTGCATTCTCTGTTTATCTGGTTTTGTTTTCCTTTGTTTTCTCTCTCTCTCTCTCTCTCTCTTTCTCTGTCTCTTCTGCTGTGAGTCATAATCACAACCTGGGTCATCCAGAATCCACCCAAACTCCGTGGCAAACACAAACAACAAGAGCTGTGCTTTTTCTATCGAATTTCTGGGAACGTGGGAACTGTTCCCACAACCTTCCTCCACCCAGATGTCGGGACTAGGGGGATCCCACGTTCACCACACATGCAGTTGAGTTATCCTCAACGTTGAACAGTTGGTTTTGGATCAGACATGGGGGTTGATCAATATTCCAAGCCCCAAAATGACCGCGGGGAACTTTTCCCATTTGGTGAGAAATACCATAATTTGTTTAGGCGGCTTTCCTGGTCATCCCATGTAAAGGACTTGTTGATCAACTCCCACATGTTCGTTCCTTGGAACGCACTGACCAAGCGATGCTTGTGGCCCCGCCTGAGTGTCCCGGAACCGGCAGTTCCACCTTGGTTGCCATCCGAGTTCGCCTCCCCCTGGCGGTTTGGAGTGGTGGGTTGGAGCTTGGAGTGGCTTCCCATCTACGTACCCAACAAAAACCAGAGTCTCTCAGAGGTTCAAATCAATACAAACCGCCATTTTTAGGGCTGCCTGATGTGTGTGTGGGCTTTTTTTTCCAAAAGTGACAAAGCCCTGTGCGCCTGACATGTTGGTTCCAAGAGGGAGCTGTAATGATCCACGACTGAAACCTTCTTGAGGTCCCGCCTTGGCGCGGATCCCTGCGAACCGGTCGCGCAGAAAACCGCCTTGAGGCGGCTTGGGATACTAGGTCCTCCAGATTTTGAGAGGTTAGAAGAAGGGCGCCAACTTTCTTGCTGTCAATTTTAGGGCAACCCTCCCAACCAAGAAAGGGGGAGAGAAGGGCACGACTGAAAAAAACACCCAGAACTTGACCACTTGGTGGGTTTATCTCGTGGCCTTGAAGTTTGGATCTCAAAAACCTCCGGGCTCCCGCGCATCGAGGTCAAACTCACCTGGCCAAGATTCAACTGCGGTCGTTGACCGGGGACTGGTGACCATGGGTCGCACCCGAGAAAGAAACCAAGAGCTTGTTCAACCAATGGTGGTAAGATCGTTTCACCAGTGTTGGCTTTTGGCTGGGTTGGAAAATGCCCAAAAACGCCCTTGTACAGACTGGTGTCCGCGTCTTGTCGCTGGTACCAATTTTAGGGCCTGTTTTACAGGGCAACCACTTCCCAGAAGCCACTGGAATGATCATCCCAGACCGGAAGTGAGACGCTCATTCGAGACTCGCCTGACACAGCGCTGGCAACGTCCCGGGGCACCTCGGGGATTGCTCGACCGCTCCGTCGCTCGGACGCCAAGAGGGGCTTGGGTTTGGATCCTACCTGCGAGTCGATGGCTCAAGCTTTCGGTTCAGCACTGAACTGGCCTTCCCAAAAAGTCACGAAAGTCCGAAACGGAACTAAGTTGAGGGGACAAAGAAGATGTTCCATGGCCAAATCATGCCTAGGTCCTCCGGTAAAAATTAGAATAAGGGCATACCAACTCTCATTTTTTTCTCTGCAGTCTATTTTAGTAGGTTAATGAACCCTCCCCCACAAAGTTGCGACCTCAGACTCGCAGACTCGGCGCGTGGGGTCAGATCTGGGCCGCCGGGCCTCCACTGAGGGCGCCTCCAAATGGGGCGCCTGCGGTGAGGTGGGCAACTCCGTGGGCACCTCGAAATCGATCGGAGCCCCAGCCCGGTGTTGCGCTTTGCGTTTTGGCCGCCTGTTTTGGGGTTGGGGGGGGGTTGGTTGGTTTGGGGTTGGGGGAGGGGGGGGGGTTTGGTTGGTTTGGGAAGAAGAAGAAAATCGGGAAGAGTGGGCCTCCACCGTTCTAAGCAAGTGGTTTTTGATTTAGATACTGCTCCACTTGCAAAACAAAAGATTACACCAGCATAGACCCCAGATAGAAGTTCTTGCACACCAGCACCTCCAAAAGCACCCCGAAGAACGCCCCAAGCAAAACCCGGCCGTCAATCGAGCAAAAATGTGCCCGCACCATCACCCTGAAGAGCACCCCAAACAGCACCCCCCAAGACACAAAGCCGTCAATCTTGCGAAAATCAACCAGCACCCCAAACAGAATCCCAAACCACCAAAGCTGCTGCATGCCCTCTTGCACCCTACCGTCAAGATGCAAACATGCGCCTGCACCGTCACCTGCATGCCCTATAGCACCCGAGCGTCAATATCGCAGAAATGCGCCCGCGCGCGCACCGTCACCAGCACCTCAAACAGCTCCCCGCAAACTGTGTCCCACGGCACCACCACCCTGCGGTTAAAAGATGCAAAACTGTGCGCGCGACACTGAGCAATGGAACCCTGATAAATGGAACCAAAGACTAAAAATCTGCTGTTTTTTTGTAGGCTTATTTTGACCCATACCCACATCCTGGGGCTAAGCACCGGCATCTCCGAGGGGGACAGCCCCGCGGCCGAAGATCCTAAGGCTGAGGACATTGCACCTGGCAAGGGAGAATCAGGAACACCACCCCCCTCGACCTTGCGGTTGACCAGCATAAATTCGGGGCGTGTCCTGGGGGGTTGTGGGAAATCAGGGTTTCTGTGACACAAAAGTGGGCCATCCCACGACATCACGTTAGAAGGGGCCCTTTTCCTTCGTGCAGAAAACTCAGGGCCCCCACCCCGAGCAGCAAAAAGGCGGCATTGTTCCGGGTGAGGTCAACCGGGGACAACAGCCAGTAACGCCAGATGCCATCTACCCCAGCACATCTTGGGAAAAGCCCAACAGTTGGGTGGCACATTCATAGTATGACCAGCAAATCTACCCCAGCACATTGACAGTTTGGGTGGCATGCAGTCCTTTGGTGCAAGCAGTCGGAACGTGTTTCTTTGACGCCGGCAAGGGCCCCCAATGAACGAAGGGGTTGGACAGTGCGGTTCTTTTCAATTTCGGGGGACCTACGACATGGATGGCTTCCTTATTGGCTTTCCTTTCAAACCAACCAAAAAGGGCTTCCCCCCAAACAAGACACACCGATTGCTGGATCACGCCTGACCGCAACGGAGGCATCTCCTGCACACAGCGAAAAGGCCGGACAGGGCGGAGTCCGCATCCAACCGCATCTAATCACAAAACCCGCAAGTCGAGGGTTCGAACCCGGATGAGATTGTGGGAAATTGAAGGGACACCCAACTTCTTTACTACTTGTTGTATACCTAGATCTTCCAAAGTGGTAGTTTCCATGCCTTTTCTTGAAAAGCTGCTTTTTCAGACAAACAACACTTGTTCGTGTCTCAGGCATTGTTCACTTTGTCGCTCTCTGGGTCAAAAATCCATAAGGCGAAACGGCTACAACACACGACCAAACGGCGACAATACCCGACCAAACCGCGACTTTCCCCGACCATGTTTCCGCCAAATTTGACACGACAAGTTTGCAGTGAAAAAGCGTATGTTCGACCAAAGCACTGAAATTTGTGCATGTTCAGCAAACGGCGGAACAATGCACACCTGAAGATTCAGGTATTTGGGGCGTGCCCCTGATGTTGACAGGGGTCAACAGAACCAGCCTGAAATGTATAATTCGGACAGCATAGACTGTTGGCATTGTCGGTCCAATGGTTTCGTTTGGGGGTGACCCCTCGATTGTTTGACCAAAAGAGAAGATATTGATCCTCAATGGCAGGGGGTCAATATCCCCCCCCCCAAAGGCCTCTTCACTGGGCATCCACTTGACAGAAACCTTCCTTATTGTCCGTGAAGTCACGATGTGGCCAGAATCCGAACCGTTTTCCCAAAGTTCGGTCAATCACCCACCATGAAACTCGCCTTTCCCTGCTTTTTCCCAGCCCCTCCATCCCCTCCATTCCCTCTGTCCCCTTCATTTCCGTCCTGCGTCTGGGTCGGAACGCCTGGCCACTTGCTCACCAAGACAATACAAATTCGGGGCGCCTAACACAGGGAGCAGGCGCCCGCCCAGTTCAAAACTTTGCACCGAGGAAACTCATCCCTGCCTTCCAAATGTCCAGCCTGAAACTGCCTCAAATGGCCACAAGGCAGGGGCGTTGCAATCCGGAAAAGAAGCTACGTGCTCGTCCTCGGTTCAGTGCCCCAAACTAACACCCCTATGGGTTGGTACCTTCAGCTTGAAGGGAATGTGGTCGCCAGGAGTTTTCGGAAAGTCGCTATTAAAAAGATCCCCAACTAATTCAATGTTGGCTGGTTTGAAGGGGAAAGCAAAGGAATATCTAAATATTAGCCAGGGCCAAAAGCAAATGACCGGACCCCAGGAGAAAACAACTAAACAATCCATCATCCGCCCACCCTTTGTGGGGACCCGTTTACCCAAACAAATGTTGCTTTTTGGGCCAAGGGGACCTGGGAAAGACAGGCGCCGATCACCGCCCAGGGGGGCAAGGTGCTTTTCACCTCTGATGTCGTACCTCAGTGGGGTGTCGACTGTTTTAAGGATACTTCTTTTGGAGTGGCTTTAAAGGGCAACCAAAAGGAAACCTCCTTTTTTTGTGGTTTCCTAAAAACAACACACTCGGTTGTTAGAGCCAACATGGGACATTCGCCCACACGGGTCACCCAAATTCCCCGACGACTCCAGCTGCCTGAGAGCACAGTGCCCTCCGCTGTCGGCACCTGAAGGTTTCGACGCGGCGGTTTTGGAGCGTTTCACCCTCTGAAGCTTCCTGCCGTCATGGGCTTGTGTAGGAATGCAATGACATAGCTGCTTATATCCACATATAATTAAAATACTTAGCACAACGCTAGTTATGAGTTATGAGATACATGTAGTCTTCCAAAACTGTCTAATTGTCAACGTCCATGATACCAGGGGGGGAAAGGATCCCGAACACGGAAAGTTGCAGCGACCTGTTTCACCGGTTGACGTTTGGTTCCGTTGTAGTTTTCAAGATTTACACGCCCCCTTGAATATGGGTATGGGTCAAAATTTAACCACCAGGGGACCGCAGGTTTTAGTCCTTGGTTCCATTTACCAGGCTTCCATTTTGGGTACCCATTTTTGACCCACAGCCATATGACCTTGACTGAACCATGACTGAACCTGGAATAGAACCACCTGCCAAATCACCCAGAGGGGCGACCAACCCCGACAGTTTCTGCCTCCATGGTGGTGCCGAAAGGTTCCTCCATTGGAGAGGTGGGCATCTCTGTGGGCACCTCAGGATGGGTCCCCGCCCACTCCCCAAGACACTTGACCTATCTCAGCTGTCGCAACCAAAGATGTTGTTTGAATCCGGCGCAGATGTAGCAAGCCTTGAAATTCAACATCGCTTCAAACGAGATCCCAGTTGCCCCTTTTCCTACTAGATCAAATACTTCTGTATCTTAAGTTCATGATTTGATTCTGCGGCTCGAGTCAGAGCGCGGCGCCTCCGCTACTCCCCATAGCCCAGTGATTGGACCTTGTTTGAAGCTGCCGTACTGTGCAAGAGCACATTCTATATCAGGCTTGCCGGAGGCGAACTTGATCTGTGATATCACTGAAAATTCAGCCTTGTCAAGAATTGAATCCCCAGCGACCAAGGAGAACCACTCTTTGGCGTCACAGGCTCCCCCTGTTCCCCATCCCCTGCCGCACGTAAATCCACTTTTGACAACCAAGAGGTGATGCTCAAAGCCACCGGACAAAATGCGGAGCGGCCAGCTTTCGCTTTGAGTTCCTGAGGTCTCGCGCCGGCATTTCGAATGGAGACGCTGGCGAAGGGGCTGAGGACATCAGAGCTGGCCGGAGATGGGAGGGCTTGCTTTTTTGGTAGGCGATGTCCGTCCTTTTGGTTTCCCTTTAACATCTCCCACAAAGGTGTTTCCGAATTTCCTTCCATACGCTTGAATGAACATCAATTACAAGTCCAAGCACCAACTTCTCGGCTGATCTCAAAGGCGACCCCGATGCCATGGCTTGACAACGCCCGCCAGTGCCCATGTGGAAGACAGCATCTTTTCTTTGGCAGGTGAGGCACAATGAAAGCACGGTAATAAAGCAGTCCACGCAAAATGGTGTAATGAATGCAAACGGCGACTGCACCTATCTTTCATTGGGATTGTTCTCCCTACCAACAAAACACCACACCACACACGCGCACAGACGCGCACACACTCTCACACAAACACGCGTCCACACACACACAAACACAAAGGCAGACACGCAGACACGCACGGACACAGAGAGAGAGAGAGAGAGAGACACACACAAATCCACACACACACACACACACCACACACAACAGAGCAGAACAGAACACAGCACAACAGAACACAATACAACAAAAAACACAACAGAACACAGCACGCAGCACACAGTACGCGCACACACACACACACCCACACTTTCAGTCGAGTTGTCCTCAAAACTGAAGAGTTGGCTTTGGTTCAGCCAGTTTTTGTTTGGAACGTACTTGTGACCAAGACATGTTAGTTGTGGCCCATGGCCCGCCTGACTGCTCCGGAACCGGTAGTTCCACCTCGGCTTCAAAAACGGATTTGGCTGTTGCATGCGGTTGCCATACGAGTTCACCTTCCCCCTACATGGTGGTTCTTTCCCGCAAGTTAGGGATTGTGAGAAGCAAAGGGGTCAGAAGATGGGATTTGCCGGCTCTAATAATCTAGATACTTGGAGCTGCTCCCAAACTTGGCTCAGGCAACAAACTCAACACAAAACGATTTCGTCAAGACATGCTCCCGTTGTGGACAGTTTGAGGGGAAGTCAGCGAGACCACTTACGCCCAGGGTGTGTGTCGGGAGCCCGTGGTAAGCCGCTGCAGCGGCCCGGTGGCGGCCCCGTGCTTCAGCTGCGCAAGCGCACGTCGTGGAGTTCTACAGACGCCCCCTGCAATCCGAGGCCAAAGACCGGAAGGGGCGCAGGTGTATCACAACCTTCGCTGCTCCACTCGCCACAGGAAGGTAAACTTGACTTCAAAAACTCTTTCGGCCGGCTTGGCCCCCAAAGGTTGCCGCCGCCAAAGCAGAAGACTCTTAATTTTTTAGGCACACTGTTCACAGCCAGACTACGTCCACACTACTATGCGCTAGTCTGGACCGCTCGCCTCTGGGCAGATGGATCAGTGCAAGTTGCTCTGCTCAAGTGGGCCCTGTGCCAGTAGCACAGCGCAAGTTGTCGGCGGAAGCTGCTCGGTGCAAGGTGCTCTGTGCAAGTGCTCCGTGCAGAAGAACCCTTGGTCATGCTTTCGGGAAATTTCCGGGCTCCCGCGCATCAAGGTCAAACTCGCCTGGCCATGAACCGCAACTGCGTGCGCTGACCGACTGGTGACCATGGTTGCACCGCACGGAGAAAGCAACCAAGAAGAGCTTGCTCAAACAGTCTTGGACCTGTTGGCTTATGGCTGGCCAAACACACCCTTTGGTGCCCGTGTCTTGTCGCTGGCGCCCGTTTTAGGGCTGTTTTGCAGGGCAACCACTTCCAAGTAGATTGGCCAAAAGAAATACGTGTTTCTTGCTAGCCACTGGAATGGTCTTCCCAGATATCAGGAAGTGAAACTAAGAGGAAATCAATTTCCGGGCCCTCCGCAGCATTCGGGGCCTGCCTGAGACAGCGCTGGCAATGTCCCGAGGCACCTTGGGGATTGCTCGAGTCCCGCTCGGTTACGAGGGAGCTGCGTCAAGTCAACGGAAGTTCGCTCGAGAATCTAGGGTGTCAAACGAGATGTTCTATAGCAGTATGCACGCCGATCGGCACTCATACCACATCATGACAAGAGGTAGGCCCAGTTATAGAATGTATATGGCTGTGGGTCACAAGTTGGTATCCAAGATGGAAGCCTGGTAAATGGAACCAAGGACTATAACCTGGAATCCCCCAGTGCTTTAACTTTGACCCATACCCATACTTCATGGTTTGCTTCACATGGAGTCACTGGTATGTAAAATGTATCAACTAAGTCTACCCCATCAGTGATGTGTTCATGTTGTTAGCAGCTCTTTTGCCGTTGTTCGGGGACCCACTCCAGGTGAAAACCCCCCACACAGGTCTGGAAAACCTCGCCCAAAAGCCACCAAGCCCCAGCTCATTTCGATCTGGGCCGCCGGGCCTCCACTGACGGCACCTCCAAAGGCGGCGCCTGAGGCGAGCTGGGCAGCTCCGTGGGCACCTCGAAATCGACGCGAGACCGAACGGCGCGGTGGATGCTGGTGGTGTGCTTGGGGGAACCATGAAGAATGGTCCGCCACTGAAGGGTGGCTTGATTCGCAACTGTTTTATTGATTTAGCTACTCCTCCACTTGCAAAAGTAAATATAATATTCAAGTAGTGATGAATGGATTCCCTTTAAACCAACAAGGGGGGAATTACACGTTTTCTGAAGCGAATGGACGTACTGTAGCGGGTGCAGGGCATCCTGGGGCACGTGTTCGATATGCTGAAGAAGATATCTTTGGGTGGATGCTTCAAGCCTTGTTTGGGGTGCTGGTGGACAAATTCGGGGTGCGGCGTTGCGCTGTGCTGTGTGCTGTGTGTTGCGTGTTGCGCGTTGCGTGTTGCAAGTTGTGTGCGGTGTGGCTTCTGGGCTCCGGCCGAAAAAGGTGTGGGACCCCAACCTTTCGTGGTTTCCATGGCTTCCCGTTAAACCATAAGCTCGGGTGATATCCCCAGCTCATCCCCGGAACCTTCGCACCCTCGCGGAAGCCCGCTGGTGGAAACCTGTGGACCCTCACGAGTCAGAAACACACACATCGGAAAAAACATATGGGGGAAAAAACAAATATGGTGGACAAAACACACACACACACACACACATGGTGGAAAAACAAACATCGGCAAACTACTCTAATTCCCTAGAAATAGGGCAACCGAACCGGATGGCTGAGCTCACTTGCCCAGAGTTTTCTGAGCTCAATGAAAAGGAACCCCCCAGCCTTTGGTTTTGTGGTTGCTTCTTTTTTGGAGAAGCCCCTTTCTGGCTGGATTGAAAGTGCAACAAGCTACTTTTGCGACAGTTTCTGGGCTCAGCACCGGCATCTCCGAGGGGGACAGCCCCGCGGCCGAAGATCCCAAGGCTGAGGACATTGCGCCTGGCAAAGGAGAACCGGGAACCCTACCAGGCCCCCCCCGCCCCCGCCCCCGGTATTTCTTTTGGGGCTCGACCGTGCGGTTGACCAGCATAAATTCGAGGGGTTGAGGAAAATCACAGTTTCTGTGGCCACCAAAGTGGGCCATCCCACGACATCACGTTAGAAGGGTCCCTTTTCCTTCGTACAGTACAGAAAACTGCCAAACCCTCTTTCTCACAATCAGGACCCCCACCCCAAGAAGCAAAAAGGCAGCAATTGCTCCGAGTGAGGTCTACCTGGGACAACAGCCGGAAACGCCATAATTACTCCTACTGGTTCAAATCTCAGGGAATGAAATCTGCCCCAGCACAGGTTTGGAAAACGACTTGCTTTTGCCAAAGGGGACCTGTGCATCAACCCTCGTTTGTCGGTAGGACCCCCCCTTAACCAGGAAAACCAAACCATGGAGGCTATGTCAATGACGGCCCATTGACAAGTTGGTGCCTAAAAGCACGTGCTTGTCCTTTGATGCAAGCGGTCGAAACGCGTTTCTTAGAAGCCGGCAAGGGTCCCCTGAACAGGGGTGTCGGGGGACCTACGACATGGATGGTTTCCCTGTTGGCTTTCCTTTCAAACCAACCAAAAAGGGCTTCCCCCCAGACAAAACACACCGATTGCTGGATCACGCCTGGCCGCAACGGAGGCACCTCCTGCAGACGGCGAAAGCAGCCGAACCGGGCGGAGTCCGCATCCAACCGCATCCAATCACAAAACCCGCACAAATTGAGGGTTCGAACGCCACTGAAAGGGAAACCCAACTTCCTTGCTACTCGTTGTATATTTAGGTCGTAATTACCCCTGATGTTGAAAGGGGTCAACAGAACCAGCCTGAAATGTATAAAGCCATTTTGGGACAGCATGGACCGCCGGCATGGTCGTTCTTTTAGTTTCGTTTGGGCGTGACCTCTCGATGGTAGGGCGGCGATATCACCTCCAAAGGCCTCCTGAGCATCCTGACAGAAACCTTTGAATTCGCCCAGAATCCAAATTGTTCTAAGTTTCGGTCCCACATCCATGAAACTCGCCTTTTTCCGCGCTTTTTTTCCCAGCCCAGTCCATCCCCTCCACCCCCCCCGTCCCAGAAAGTCCAGCCCTGGCCTGCGTCTGGGGATCGCCTGGCCGCTTGGCTGACATACTGTGGGTGGTGGCGAAATCCATTTCGCACCGTTCAGAAACCCTGTTTTTTGTTTTTTTGCTTTTTTTTCCCGATTCCCCAACGTAAATGCCAACAAACCGTGGTTTCAACCATGGTTTCAGTTCGTGGTGCGAAATGGATTCCGTCCAGCCACAGGGAGCGCCCTGAAGTTGGAAGGTTGATGGTACTCCGCCCAGGGTTTGCACCGAGGACATCTCCCCTACGTGATTGCTATGTCCAAATGAGGCCTGAAATAAAAAGGCTACAAACCGAGCCACACTCCGCACAAAGGCAGGGCACAAGTTTGAGGCAAGTCACCTTTGACGTTCCAATCCGTAAAAACAAAGACGAGGAAAAATACTTGCTCGTCCTCGGTTACAGCAAGTGCCCCAAATTGACACCCCTTGTATATGGGTTGGTACCCTCAGCTTGAACGGAATATGGTCGCCAGGACTTACAAGAAAGTCAAAGTGGCTATTCAACAGATCCCCAACAATGTAAATGTTGGCCGGTCGAATGCGAAAACAAAGGAATATCAACCAGGGCAAAAAGGAAAATGGGCAAGCAAACGGCTCGAAGGCTATTCTCAAATGGACGTGTCCCCAAACTCGGTGCTTGAAGAAACCCAAAAAGAAAAGCGGCTCGGCGCCCAGAGGAGGCTGTCAAACTTGAGAAAAGCTCGTATGGATTTGTCTCAAAAAAGGGATGTGACCCAAAAAGACACCAGTATTCCCAAATGGGAATGTAGGACTCGAAAAACCCATTGATAAATAGGGGAGGGTCACTATATTATGTCTTCACATGAGACAGTCCCATATTCCCCAACCCTGCGGTAGATTTCCAGGGGGGCAAGAGGCCCTCGTTTTTCGTTGGTTGATGTTGAGGAGGTTAGCAACCGGCGACAATGAAAACCGGGTTCGTACTTGTTGGAACTTATCCCCGCTGGCCCTTGCCATTCTTGTCGAATTCCCGAGGTGGATCCACCAAAGAAATCCACACCGTGTTCATCCGGAGGTCTGGGATCCCTAAGACTGGGTCCCAAGTAAACATTTGAGCACGTGGCAACATAGGGCAACCCCATACATGGCGCAACGGTCGTCCATTTGATTTCGCTTTAAGCTTACCCAAAACAAGGTATCCTCAAACACAAACATACACTCACACATCTCAAGTTCGGTTGGAGGATACCACTTTCACAAAAGGACAAAACAACCCACACATCGACCCCTGGGGCTTTACCCAAAGGGATTTCGAAGCTGAGGCGAAAGAACTGGGACCAGCGGGCCCGTGAAAGACGGGCGCCGAGCCGCCGAGCGAGCGAAGGGGCAAGGTGTTCGTTCTTCGCCTCTGACGTCGGAGCCCAGTTGGGTGTCAACTTGTTGCAAGGGTACTTCTTTTGGAGTGGCTTCAAAGGGCAACCAAAAAGAAACCTCCCTTTTTTTGCGGGGTTCCTAACAACGACACACTCGGTTGTTAGAGCCCAAGTTCCCCCCACGACTCCAGCTGCCTGAGAGCACAGTGCCCTCCGCCGTCGGCACCTGAAAGGTTTCGGACGCGAAGGTTTCGGGGGAGAAAAGGACCCCGAACACAGCAACCATTTGAAAGCACAAAGTTGCGGCGACCTCTGTCACATGGACGTTTGGTTCCGTTGTAGTTTTCAAGGCTTATAGGCCCCCTTGAATATAACCCTTCACTGAACCTGGAGTAGAACCACCTAAATCACCCAAAGGGGCGACCAACCCAGCTGACACTTTGCTGCCTCCACGGTGCCGTCGAAAGGTTCCTCCGTTGGGGAGGTGGGCATCTCCGTGGGCACCTCAGCATGGAGCCCAAGCCCACTATCTCAGCTGTCGCAACCAACGATGTTGTTTGATTCATCGCTTCAATCGAGATCCCACTTGCCCCTTATCCCAGTAGATCAAATACTAGGGTATCTTAAGTTCATGCTTTTGCTTCTGTAGAGGAGGCTCGCTTCGAACCGCAGCTCCAAGCGCCAGCAACTCCAGCAGAGCTTCGCTACTCAATTGGATTTTAGCCAATCGAAGGGGATTTGCTTGAAGCTGCCGTCATGTGCATGACTGAGAGCACGTTGCATATCAGGCTGGCCAACCGGGCTTGCCCGGTTGGCACGCACTCTTTGGCATCACAGAAGTGGGTCGGGGCTCTCTACGGACGTAAATCCACTTTTGGCAACCAACAGGTGATGTTCAAAGCCACCAAACAAAATGGGGAACCCCGGAATGGGGCCCCGGTTTCACTTTGATTTCCTGTTGGGAAACAACCCCAAAAAGGGGTTGTTTACCTCAACAAGCACATAATATGCCATCTGCTTCCAAGGCTGGCTTGCCCAAAGAGTGATCACCTTGTGGGGCGTGCACTGAAAATGGAAACCAAATTAGAAAACAAAAGGACGCCTGTATCATAATGCTGCTCCTGCCCCAGCCCCCAAACACACAAAAACAAACACACACACAAGCAAGCAACCAAACAAACAAATAAACACACAAAAAAGCAAGCAAACAAACAACCGAACCAACGAACCAACGAACCAATGAACCAACCAACGAACCAACCAACCAACCAACCAACCAACCAACCAACCAACCAACCAACCAACCAACCAACCAACAAACCAACCAACCAACCAACCAACCATCCAACCAACCAAAGAAACAAACAAACGCACAAACGAGCAAAAAGACAAGCAAATAAACAAGCAAACAAGCAAACACACAAACAAACAAACAAACAAACAAACCAAAGCAACCAACCAACCAACCAACCAAGCAGCCAGCCAGCCAGTCAGCCAGCCAGCCAGTCAGCCAACCAACCCAACAAACAGGCAAACAAAAAAACAAATTTGCACACAAACAAGCAAACAAAAACACAAACAAATAAACAAACAAACAAACAAACAAACAAACAAACAAAACAAAACACAACGCAAACACACAAACAAAAAACAACCAACTAAACACACAAACAAACAAACAAAAAACACAAACACGCAAACAACAAACACACAAACAAGCAAACAAACAAACAAACAAATGAAAGTATTGTAACGGGTGCATCCTTTGGCATCTTTTCGCTTGCTGAAAAGCTGTTTTTGTTGGGTTCTTCAAGCCTTTTTGGGAGCCGGTGGATGAATTCACAAACCCATGTCGTTTGGTTTGTCCTTCGGGATTCTATAAACAATTGCTCCCGCATCTTCCAGCGAGCCTTCGTTTCAGCGGCTGGATAATATACTTTCTGTGCTTGCGAGCGGTTTCTTGACAAACGTGCGCTATTTGGTCTTCATGCGTTACTATCAGTCAACTGGAAGGCTGCGTTTTAAAGGAATTGAGGCTCCTTTGGAGGCACACTTTGCGCAATGTGGTCAATGATTTCAACAGAGTAGCAGCTTGCCCGGAAAAAAAGAAGGTAAAGGCCGCACAGCGAGCGCACATTCCCGCTACACAAGCGCAAATGTCCCGCAACACGAGCGCAATTCAAAAAGTGCTGTTTTTGTCACGCACGGCATCTGCAGCAAATCGTGCATGTGGAATCGGAAAGACTGAACCCCCACGATGGACAGTTCCTTTTCGATAGCGCATCCGAGATCTGCACGAGCGGCAAATAACGCTCGGAAGACTCAGGCTACTTGGCACTCGGCTTTCTTGTGCGTCCGACTGGGGCAGCGACTGGTGAGCCTTTAGGAAGGGGAACAAACGGTAGGGCGTTTTGGTGGTGGCTTTTGGAGCGAGGGACAGCTGCAGGAAACGAAGCCTTTTTTGATGTTGTTGAATGAAAGGCAGCCCTTTTTCAATGTTGCCTGTGTACCATGTGTGTTGTGGTGTGTTGTGGCGCGCTGGGTTGTGTTGCGTGTTGCGTGTTGCGTGTTGCGTGTTGCGTGTTGCGTGTTGCGTGTTGCGTGTTGCGTGTTGCGTGTTGCGTGTTGCGTGTTGCGTGTTGCGTGTTGCGTGTTGCGTGTTGCGTGTTGCGTGTTGCGTGTTGCGTGTGGGTGTATGTGTGTGTGTGTGTTGCGTGTGTTGCGTGTTGCGTGTCGTGTGTGGTGTGGCTTATGGATCTTCCGGCAGAAGAGGTGTGTCAAGATATGGGGACCCCAACCTATAGCGGTTTTCCTGTTGGTTTCCCTTTAAACCGTAAAAAGGGATTCCTTGAAAACACACAGACACAAATGGTGGAAACACAAACATCCGGCTTCCCGAACTAGAAAAAGGGGACACTGAGCCCAGTCCGGACCTTGGGAATTCTGAAATCTCTCGCTTCACCCTGAGGCCCAGAGTGCGCCTTTTTTTGGTCGCAGCCCCTTTTTGGCTCGTTTCAAAGAGGCAAAAACCACAGCCATTTTAAAACATGGCTGTGGGTCAAAAATGGGTGCCCAAAATGGAACTCTGATAAATGGAACCAAAGACTAAAATCTGCGGTCCCCTTGTAGGTTTATTTTGACCCATACCCACATGCTGGGGCTGAGCACCGGCATCTCCGAAGGGGACAGCCCCGCGGCCGAAGATCCTAAGGCTGAGGACATTGCACCTGGCAAGGGAGAATCAGCAACCCCACCACCCCCCTCAACCTTGCGGTTGACCAGCATAAATTCGGGGCATGTCCTGGGGGGTTGTGGAAAATCAGGGTTTCTGTTGCTAAATTGCACGAGCCCCCTGCGGGAAGGGATGAATAAGTGTTTTCAATACGTTGGGCAGAAAGAAGTAACACCTGCAACCCAGACTAAAAAATTGTAGTAAAACACTTATCCATCCCTTCTCGCAGGGGCTCGACTCAGATACTGCCCTGCAGCCCGCGCTCTTTTTTCCGCTTCTCGCATCAAAACTGCACACTACCGTTTCGATTTGAACATCTGGCTGATGTTGCCAGACGGGGGCTCTTTTCTCTTCCGGCCAGCCTTCGCCTTGGGCTCCGGCTTGGGCTCCGGCTTGGGCTCCGGCTTGGGCTCCGGCTTGGGCCGCGCCTTTGCCTTTGCCTTGGCCTCTGGGACTGCAGCCTCACGGGCCTGGCGGGCCTTCTTTTTCGCCACCGCCTCTTGCTGGGGCTGGCTCGCCTTCCAATGGAGGAGGCATTTGGCTCAAATGGTCTGAGGTTGAATTTGATGAAGGCAGGGGGTGGTGGATAAAGCAAGTGAACCAAATAGACAACAGCGCCGTTCCGTCCAACTGCGCCTTGTCGCTGTTCAACTTCGCGTCCGCCTCAGCGCCCGCAGCGCCAGCAGGAGCCTCTGCATCAATCTTCTCGGTCTCCAGCATGCCCTGCGCAGCTATCGAAAAACACAACGTTGTTTGGGGAGGCCGTTGGAATTATGAAGCGTAGGGTAGGGGGTGGTGGCAAAATGAGTGAAGAAACACAACAACATCTATCCGTCCAACTGTGCCTCGTTGCTCTTCAACTTCGCGTCCGGCTCAGCGCCCGTAGCGCCAGCAGGAACCTCTGCGTCAATCTTCTCGGTCTCCAGCACGCCCTGTGCAGCTGTAGAAAATCACAGCGTTCTTTGCCGAGGCCGTTGGAATTATGAAGGGTAGGGTCGGGGGTGGTGGCAAAATGAGTGAAGAAACACAACAACATCTATCCGTCCAACTGTGCCTTGTTGCTCTTCAACTTCGCGTCCGGCTCAGCGCCCGTAGCTCCAGCAGGAACCTCTGCATCAATCTTCTCGGTCTCCAGCATGGTCTCCAGCACGTCCTGCGCAGCTATAGAAAATGACAACATTCTTTGGGGAGGCCGTTGTCAGGGTGGGTGGTGGAAAAATTAGTGAAAACCAAGAATACAGCAGCTATCTGTCCAACTGCGCCTCGTTGCACTTCAACTTCGCGTCCGGCTCAGCGCCCGCACCAGCAGGAACCTCTGCATCAATCTTCTCGGTCTCCAGCATGGTCTCCAGCACGTCCTGCGCAGCTATAGAAAATGACAACATTCTTTGGGGAGGCCGTTGTCAGGGTGGGTGGTGGAAAAATTAGTGAAAACCAAGAATACAGCAGCTATCTGTCCAACTGCGCCTTGTTGCACTTCAACTTCGCGTCCGGCTCAGCGCCCGCGCCAGCAGGAACCTCTGCATCAATCTTCTCGGTCTCCAGCACGCCCTGCGCAGCTATCCAAAAACACAACGTTGTATGGGGAGGCCGTTGCTACGATGAAGGTACTGGATAAGAATGAGTGAACTAAATACGTATCAACATCTATCCGTCCAACTGCGCTGTGCCTTATTGCTCTTCAAATTCTCGCTCGGCTGCGCGCCCGCGGCGCCAGCAGGAACCGCTTCCGGGATGGTCTCCAGCAAGTCCTGCGCAGCTACAGAAAATGACAACATTCTTTGGGGAGGCCGTTGTCATTATGAAGGGTGGATAAAAAGATGAACATGTGAATAACAAAATCTATCCGTCCAACTGCACCTTGTTGCTCTTCAACTTCGCGTCCGGCTCAGCAGCAGGAACCTCTCCATCGATTCGTTTGGTCTCCAGCTTCGCGTCGATTTCAGCGCCAGCGCCCGTGTCACCAGCAGGAACCTCTCCATCAATCTTCTCGGTCCCCAGCACACCCTGCGCAGCTGTAGAAATCACTACGTTCAGGATTCAGGCCGTTGTCATTATGAAGGCTGCGGGTGGTGGAAAAATGAGTGAACAAACACAACAACATCAACATCTATCCGTCCAACTGTCTCTTCAACTTCGCGTCCGGCTCAGCACCCGTAGCGCCAGCAGGAACCTCTGCATCAATCTTCTCGGTCTCCAGCACGCCCTGCGCAGCTGAAGAAAATCACTGCGTTCAGGATTCAGGCCGTTGTCATTGTGAAGGGTGCGGGTGGTGGCAAAATGAGTGAAGAAACACAACAACATCTATCCGTCCAACTGTGCCTCGTTGCTCTTCAACTTCGCGTCCGGCTCAGCGCCCGTAGCGCCAGCAGGAACCTCTGCATCAATCTTCTCGGTCTTCAGCACGCCCTGCGCAGCTGTAGAAAATCATAACGTTCTTTGGGGAGGCCGTTGTTATTATGAAGGGTAAGGGTGGTGAATAAAATAAGTGTTGGGTGAACAAAATAAATTAAAAACATCTACCCGTCCAAAATCGCCTCGTTGCTCTTCAACTTTGCGTCCGGCTCAGCGCCCGAGGCGCCAGCGGAAACCTCTGCATCGATCTTGTCGGTCGGAAGCTTGGCGTGTGCCTCAGCGTCCGCGGCGTGAGCATGAAACTCTTTGTCAATCTTCTCGGTCTCCAGCTTCGCGTCCGTCTTTGAGCCCGCTGCATCCGCGGCACCAGGGCCCTCATGGGCTTCCAGTTCCACATCCTGCAACGTTTCCTCAACTTGCCTATGTTTTCAACTTTTGAAGTATGATACTACTTGAGGGTTAAAGGTGAGGGTTTAAAGATTGGTGGAGCAGTTGGTGGAGCTTTATAAGGGACATCAAGATCACTGCCTACGGCCTACGGCGACTCCGCCAGACCTAAAGCAGGCACGAAGTACTGTACGGCACTTTAGGCTATTGGGTTGAAGGCTTAGATATTTGTGGACCAAGAGCACTGCCCAAGGCCTACGGCGACTCCGCCAGACCAAAAGCAGGCATGAAGTATGATACTACTTGAGGGTTAGAGTTGAGGGTTTAAATATTGGTGGAGCAGTTGGTGGAGCTTTATAAGGGACATCAAGATCACTGCCTACGGCCTACGGCGACTCCGCCAGACCTAAAGCAGGCACGAAGTACTGTACGGCACTTTAGGCTATTGGCTATTGGGTTGAAGGCTTAGATTTTTGTGGACCAAGAGCACTGCCCAAGGCCTACGGCGACTCCGCCAGACCAAAAGCAGGCATGAAGTATGATACTACTTGAGGGTTAGAGTTGAGGGTGACGCTTTGGCCAGCACTCATATGAAGCCCCAGCCCTGGCGCCGGGCTAGCGCTGCCGGTGGGATTTACATGATTTAGGTGGGGGCCCGCTTCATTTCGAAAAGGAAAAGCCAAGACGCAACAGGAATTATGCACGTACTGTATGTAGCTCCTTAGCCGGCCTTTTTGAACGGAAGCCATATGTATATATATATATAACATACATCTGCCATCACAAAGGTCCCCTTGCACATGCCCCCCAAGCTAGCAGCTGGCGCCGGTGCTCGGCCCCTTCTTGGGTGAGATTCTTATAACCTTACCAATTTCCGGGAATGATTTACATGGACACTCCCACCACTCAACTCACCTACCTGCAAGATAAACTCGGACTCGGAAACATAAAGCAGAGTCAAGATTGCCAGCCAACTCAACTCAACCTGAAACCGGGGGCCAAAACAAGTGACATCGCCCACGCACCTCCTGCTCGCTGTCACTCCCCCGGCGGGCGGCCATGTCCAGGATGCTGGGCACTGGCGGTTGTGCTTCCGCGACCGGGACACACTTCAGGAAGAGCTCCGTGTAGTTCTTCACCCTTACCTGATACACAAGCATCCCGAGATCCGAGGCCTTTCCGAAACACGATGCCATCGCAACCACTCCTTTCAATTGCCACTAGCACTGAAACAGCGAGTCTTCAATAAAGTTGGCCTGGTCGGCCACCATTCGCAAGGAGGCGTTGCACTGGTCTGGCAAGTGCATCCCGAAGATCCTGCAGAGTGTGGGAGGCAAGCATCGATACGATTGGAACGGGTGCCAGCAAGACCAACCTTGGACAACCGCACCAGCCATGCCAGCCTCAGGGCCACGTCAGTGTCGTGCACCGCTTTTTCCAGCAGCAGGTACCCGCCCGGCAGCACTAGGACGTCTCCTGTCCGAAGAAACACTGCGCCCAACGAGGGCATCGCAAGTTCGTCTGGCACGTCTTTCGCCTGGAGCGCCTGCATGTGACGTCGTATGTCTTGCAGGCTCTCCGTACGCCAGAACGTGGATGCCTCCAGAGCAGAACACGCGATGAGCATCTTGCCTCCGGTGACTTGTAGTCGGATTGTTGGCAGCGCCTGCGCATCAATGCCATTGTAGGTGGTCCCCTCGCGGCTGCCCAGCAACCACACACCCCGAAGGCTCTGCATGGCTGTGTCATCCTCGGAGTTCTTCTCAAGTTCAGCCTCCTGCAAGCTGCAGGGCCCCACCATTATCAACCATAGCTGAAAAGCAAGCAGAACTTGTGGCAAACATTCCGCCTACACCCCTTGCTTGACACCAGAAAACAAAGCCGAAGTTATTGTCAACAACCGGCGTGCAGCGCATCCAGCGAACGGGAAAAAAACACGGGGCTGGAATAACCACCTGCCACCGACATGTGCGCGAAGATCATTTCCAGGCCAAAGCAAAAGGATGAATGAAATAATGACCTTTGTCAGAATAGCAACCCCAATCCCAAGCAGGTCGTAATGAAATAACCCTAGGTGCAAAAGTTGTAGATGGGTGTCAGCGTCGGACTGAAGAGTTGTTGGGGGGCAGGGGGACCAGTCAAAATCCAACCCTGGTCTTGTTCCCTTTGACTTGGGGGGCACGCTCCGTTACGCCAGTCACGCTCAGTCACGCGGAGTCGAAAATAGACTCAATGCAAACGGGGAAGGGTCACGCGCGATTGCGCCCAGGCACGCGGAATCAATACTCAGCTACACAAACGCTCAGCAGAACTAATAGCACTAAACTCGCATCATGCATGCGTGATCACTTCGCTCGGACTGCGGCAACGGTGCGTGTTGACCGGCGCCCGGGGACCCCTGAGCTATCAACGGTACACTTGGTCCCTTGGATCTATTTCCGAAGTGCGAAGTGCAAAAGAATTGTCAAATGGAGGTTGAGGAACCTTGGTGTGCCCTGGTGACTCTCTCTCTCTCTCTCTCTCTCTCTCTCTCTCTCTCTCTCTCTCTCTCTCTCTCTCTCTCTCTCTCTCTCTCTCTCTCTCTCTCTCTCTCTCTCTCTCTCTCTCTCTCTCTCTCTCTCTCTCTCTCTCTCTCTCTCTCTCTCTCTCTCTCTCCTCTCTCTCTCTGTTCAATCCGCGCAGCAATGGCCCTTTTCTCTATCTAGGGTAGTCGTGCTACTCTATATGACAAAGAAGGCCCTAGACCCAAAACTGTCTAATGATCGCATAGAAGTCAATACTCAAGCTCAAGCAAAGCAAAAGCAGAACCCCCCCTCATCAGAAAGTATATTCTGACAAATCCTCGGATTTGTACGGCGTCCTCTTCATCACGCACCCGGAAAGCGTTTCAAGGCTAGCGCACTTCGAGGGTATTTACTTGGTCAAGTCAGTGCTCCTGACATATTGATTCACATGACCGCAAATTGGGTGTTTGGATTGATTGGTGGTTTCTGCCCTTCCTTTCAAAAGCAAATGGGAAGGTATTGTCTAACCGCCTCAACACCCTCTCCAAAGTCAATATTTTTCGGTCTGGCGATGGTTACCACAAGGTGGTGCGGGCCAGGCCTCAATGCCGCACATGTCGTCCCACGCGGTCGGCACCAGGTTGCGTAGCACGTCGCGCGCCTTGATACTGACCTCCGTGTCTTCCAGGAAGGCCAAGAGGCGCTGGTCCTGCTTCTCGCCAACCTCGCTTGCGGCGATGTGTTCACGGAACTCTTTCAGGGCGGTGTCCAGGCCCTTCTTGACCTCGTGGGGCTCCGAGCACTGCTTGATGACTTGCCGACCTTTCCGCACCTAGCGTCCACGGCTACGCGCCGGATTTTTTTTGACTGACTTCCCCTCAGCCTCAAGATTTGTTTTCGGTTGATGGTTCATCCCCAAGGCGCGCTGAATTCCCAAAATGAATGTGGGATCTGTGGTGGCATGGTTACAGCTGACACCGCATTAAAAGCCCAGGCACGACAAAGGGAACGTCAGGCTGCAGCGCCCCCAAGCCATCCTCCGGAGCCTGGGTGTTCGGGTTGGAGACCACCCGGATTGGCCGTTTGTCCAGGATGTGCTTGAAGTGCTTCATTGCGTCGCAGTCGTCGTTGGTGACACACTTGCTGAAATTGGCCCGCCCAATCCTCACATTCGTTGGGAAGTTGAGACTGCTGCGTGGCGTGATTTAGCATGTTTTCCATAAACACGCAGTGACGCGCATCATGATCACAAGCGGCACTCTGCGTAAACACGCACATACATTTGGTCCAGAAGTCCAGAACACAACTTGCACCCCGATGATATAACGTCAATCATCCCACGTTGAAGTTCGTCAACCGTAAATGCTCCAACCCTTCATGCCGCAGTTGCAGTTGGTCAATTTGAATTGAGAAACAGGACACACAGCCAAAACATCGACCAAGCTTCAAACTGAAAAATAGCGAGATGGTTTGGCAAGAAAAGGTCTCATTGGCCTGGCAACGTAACGTTGAATGGTTGGCAACAAGGAATTGCAAAGAACGTGCACACCAAGGCGCAGAGTTCCCACTTTACCTGGCTTTTGGTTGGCCTTCGCCGCAAGTTTGTCTCTGGCCTTGGTCACCGCCTTCTGCATGTTGAGCAGCTCGTTCACGCATTTGCGAAGAGCAGCGGCTAACAGCTTGGTATCCTTCGCCTGCTGCGTCAGAACCTTCATCTTGTTGCGGCACTCCTCCCGCATCTCGCAATCATCGAAGTGGTCGGCCCGCTTGAACATGCTAGCGACCACCGCGCCAGGGGCATACTCATGCATGGCGGCATCGTTTTTTAAGGCTTTCTCCAGATCCTCCTGCCACCTCATCACATCTTGCTCACCCAGCTGCTGTGGGGACGACCCCGTCGACCCGCCTCCTGACATGGTTTATAACTCAATCCTTTAACCCCGTGTAATCCGTGACTGGTTTCGGCGATTTGGTGGGGCACAGCTGTGCTTTCGCGTTACTGCTTTCAACCGTGTTTCCGAGAGAAGTACGTGCAGGAACAACGGAATGCTAACATGCCCCAAAATTCCCAAAAGCACCTTTCCAGGTCCAGGCCACCCAAAGATCACTCGGCGCCTGCATCGGGATTTCCCAGCGCAAGTGTGCACAAGTGCTTGCGGGTAGCCAGGGTGTAGCAGCACTTTAGAATCCCAGCTTCGTCTCCAAGATCCTTCATGTGCAGGACCCTCTCAGCTGGAACGTCCTGAGCATCCCGCAGCTGCACAAACCTGTCCCACAAGTCAGTGTTGTTCTCTGCGAACTTGTCAGCCATAGCGACGGCCTGTTGCAACGCTGCGTAGGTAAAGCGGTACGTCGCATCCAGGCGCGCGGTATGCTGGCTCCTGCACGGCCAAGATGGAACTTGACAAAACATGTCTGAGCACCCGACTCAATGGCACGTAGTGTTTCTTAATGATAAATCCAAAGGTTTGTCCATAAGCTTATACCGCGTGTCTAACTTAGTTGGTTTGAGCGTATTTCAGGATGAGTAGTGATGAATAGAATGATTGGCAAAGGCTTCGGCTCCGCGGCTCCAACTGTCAGAAAGTGAAAGAAGACACAAGAATTTGAAAGCTGGCAGCTCAACTTCGACCCGCGCAGACTCCTCAACAAGCTCAAGTCAACGAGCTTCTCCGGGCGCTTTGCCTTCTTCTTGGCAGCGCTGGCAGCGCTTTTCTTCTCCTTTTCGGAGAGTGTCCCGGCCGACCCGGCTGGCACCAAATCGCATTCGGGCTCCACGTACTTGAGGGCACGGATGAACTCGGAGTCTGCCGTAAGGCTGACCTAGGCAGGGTGCTCTCAGGCCGAATTGCTCGGGCGCTAAACAGAACTGGGGTTGGAGACAAGAACGTCACCTAGCAGCAAGCAGGTGTGCAAGATTGCAGGAATGTGCTGGCGGTGTGGGGCGGGGGCGGGCCAGCGGGGAACTGAGTACAACGTTCCCTTCCACAGATACACGACCACCTTTCCCTTGGAAGATTGAACGCAAACCACTCCCTGAGAACTCAACACCAGCCATTTGCTTGAGTCCCCTGAAAAAATATCCAGTAGTGACAAGGTGAACTTTCGTGATTTGTTAAAAGCTTGAATGCCGAGGCGCAAAGCCACTCACACGCTTGGCCATCGCCTGGATGGTGCCAGCCGTCACCTTGTTCGTCGTGAAGCTCTGGCTCATCGACTTGGCGTGTTCCTTGGCCTCGTACGCCTGCTTCTTCAGCCCCGTGCGTACCTCGGGCTCTTCTTCTGAGCAAACGGCCATCACTGAAACGCAACATTGAAAGAAAAGCGGAATTCAAAAGCTTGCTGCCAAATATGACGAGATGCCCACACACTATCCACTGTCTTCATTTCGCCACTCTTCATGTCTTCTATCTCCTGGGCCTCGAACTTGTCCGGGTTCTTGCAATCGCCTCAGGTGGAGGCTTGGTCAAGCATCAAGAATAACAACGGCATGCGGGTATGCGACAAAACCAACCATGGCATACCATGGCGTATAAAGTCAGTTTCAAGCTTTGCGGGTAGCGCTGCAAAGGCCCGGCCCAATCAAGTCAAGGCATCATTGCCTCACCCACTGACACTGGCAGGTCTGCCAAGTCACGCTTCCAAGCTGCCAAAACGTCTTGCGAAGACAGCCTGTCCTCCTCTGGGACTTTCAGCGTGAACCACTCCTGCGGAGTGCGCCGGTATGAGTCGGCATGAGGAGTTCAAATTGGTGAAAACAAGACTGACTGGACGGGGTGTACTGCAAAAACAAAACATAATATCCTTGTACTCTGTGAAGCTCATGAGCTTCATCTTGGCCGCGAGGCGGCTGCCTCGCAGTTCCGTTCGAGTGTCTGCGAAGCTCGCCAGGTTGAACTTTGAGCTCAAGTAGCCTCCCGACGTCACGCTCTCCTCCGACTGTTTGATGATCTTGCTATACTCATCTGGGGCGCTCGTCCTGAGGCTCTTGAACCAGGTTTTTAGCCCGTCGTCGGCCTTGCTCAAGATGCTCCGGACTCGTGCGCTGCAGCTGTGGCAGTGCTCCGCGAGCTTGTACTTCTTCTTGTCATGCGTGTAGCTCTGGTTGCACACAGAGCACGCAGCAGCCACATCGGCCTCAGCATCGGGGGGATCCACGATGAGCGCCATGACCGAGGTCGAAGCAGAGTCGCTGCAACCAGAGAACCAGAGCAGTTGCAACAGACATCCATGTTGCGCCCTTGTGTCAATGTCAAGTTCAAGCACCTGCTGACAACAGGTGATCACAGCTCAGGGTTCAAAGTTCAGAGCTCTGACTCAGGCAGGCAGATCTGTCAGTTGCACCATCACTCGCTCACAAAGCACACCTTATTTTGTTGGGGGCGCTGGGCTCTCCTGCGCCGGCGCATGCCGGCTAGATTCGCTTGAAGTGGCTAGGATCAAGGAGGGCGTTGGACAGCAGCATAGGAGGAAACATCTGCATGACTGCCTCGCTTGCGAAGAAGGCCACGAGCCGCCTACAGACATTCCAGTTGACCGTTTGGTGCACATTACCATGCTTTAAACTGCGGAGTGCATCTGCTAAGCAGTTTGGCGTCGCTGTTGCCATCTGAAGTGACACTGGCTTATCTACGACTGGTGTCTACACACACACACAGGCACACGCACAAACACACAAACACACAAACACACAAACACACAAACACACAAACACACAAACACACAAACACACAAACACACAAACACACAAACACACAAACACACAAACACACAAACACACAAACACACAAACACACAAACACACAAACACACAAACACACAAACACACAAACACACAAACACACAAACACACAAACACACAAACACACAAACACACAAACACACAAACACACAAACACACAAACACACAAACACACAAACACACAAACACACAAACACACAAACACACAAACACACAAACACACAAACACACAAACACACAAACACACAAACACACAAACACACAAACACACACACACACACACAGTCACACACACACACAAACACACACACACAGACACAGACACAGACACAGACACAGACACAGACACAGACACACACCCACACCCACAGCCACACCCACACCCACACCCACACCCCCACCCGCACACGCACACGCACACGCACACGCACACGCACACGCACCCGCACCCGCACACGCACACGCACACGCACACGCGCACGCGCACGCGCACGCGCACGCGCACGCGCACGCGCACGCACACCCATACCCACACCCACACCCACACGCACACGCACACGCGCACGCGCACGCGCACGCGCACGCGCACGCGCACGCGCACGCGCACGCACACGCACACGCACACGCACACGCACACGCAAGCGCACGCGCACGCGCACATGCAGACACGGACCCCGGACGCACACACATGTGAGTCCCAAATCTCAAATCTCAAAACAAGCAATGACAATGACCGTGAATGTGTCTCCCAATTTAGTAAGTCAGACTTACACCTCCAGCAACACCATGACAACGTATGGAGTAAAACGGGTTTCATCGACAACATGTTGGAAGCACGCTCGTCCTTCAGCAATCTTGCAAATGCACTGCGTGCCGCATGCCGCAGTACAGTTCTTCCAACGAATGCACTCGTGGAACCATGGTTGAAGTGTTGCCCTAACCTGGAGAGTTCCCAAGCATGTTAATCCTTCGAATCCTCGACAGAAAACATGCGCCTGGCCAACCGTCCAGGGTCGGGTCGTTCATGTGGCGGGCGCGGAGGCAGACAAGCCTGTCAGCAGCACAAGGAGCACATACTGCTGTGGGAGGGGACTTTCATTTGATGTTGCCCGCGTAACCAAAGGGCGAAAGGCAGTGACTTGGGGCTTCATCCATGCGTCGCATGCGGTTGTCACGTTGTACTTAAAGTAACACACACAACCAACACAACTGTAGGCCTGTGTTTCCCAAACCGCAAGCCAGCACCGACACCCAACAAGGGAAACAAATCCGAACATGCTTCCAGCGACAAAATGGGCAGATCCACTTGAAGGAACATCATGACGCATTCCAGATTGCTAATTTGTCAGTGTCAATGCACTCATCCTACCAGGGACACCTTACTTTTTCAAAAAGACATCAGTGATGTCAAGCCCGGCAGCCTGGCTGGGCAGTCTGGGCAATCGTCCAAAATGGTGTAGTCGAGATCAAGGCAGCGCAGCCTGTCGGCAGTGCAGCCAACGGGAAAACCAACATCATGGATGAACAAGGGCTCCCGGAACAGACAACAAAGGGAAGTCGAACAACGCCTGGGCGGGCAGTTTCTCCCTGGAGTTTGTCCCTACGCAGTCCAACCAACAAACACCCCTGCCAAACCGCAACTTGTCAACACATAAGTTTGAATGGATGTTCGGAGTCTTGAAGCCCTTTCGCCTTGTCTGTGTCACCGTGCATGTCACTGTGTCACTATATCCAAAACATGCCAACGTTTCCACGGCTTGCCTTTGGTCAATGTGTCGTTTCACTTTCAACTGCTATGGCCAGCGAACCGCGCCTGCGGGCGTCAGCAGCCATTCAGTCAGGAGGAAATCTTGCCGCCTGTCAAAGGTCGCTGCGCGACAACTCACAGGGTTGCAGCAAATGTAGGTGAGCAAGCACGCACAGCTGCGCTTTTTATCATCTCCGGCCCCGGTTCAAGCCTGAGGGGAAAGCCAAGGGAGTCGGCGTCGGTTCTTATAGACGAGAAACTGCAATCCCTCTTTCTGCGAACTTAGAAATGGTTTCTGTGAAGGCAAACAACTGGTTCTTAGAACGGCCCACATTAAGGCTCTGCAAAGCATGCTGAGCAGGCTAACTCTTCAGCGTCGCTCCGACCCCGGCTAAAGCCCAAGCAAAGCCAAAGGCGGCGGTCATTGCTCAGGCGGTGAAGGGCCAGCCCTGGTTTTTCTGGCAAGAAAGCCCCAAGCCTCAGCCGCCTCACCCTCGCTTCCTGGTCCGGAGAGCCAAGCCGAACAGCGTCCCCAGGAGGAACGACAGCAAGCTGTAGCCGATCGAACGGATAATCTCCTGGATGGCTCAACACGACATGCAAAAGGTTTGCGGCTTCACAGAAAAAAAACACATCCTCCAGAAAGCGGAAAAGCTAAAGATCCAACCGATCATATAGCAGCCAATTCTCCTTTCTCAACGCGGTCAAGTGCATCTGGCAGCCCGGGCATGTCAAAGTGCGCCGAGCGACATCCCAAAGACGCATCTTGAACTCCTGCACCAGCTCCTGCACTTCATCAGTGTGATCCTCGCCGCCCATCTGACTGCCACCGTTGCTTGCCATGCCAGCTGGTCCGCGCAGGTTGTGTGATGGAGAGCACGCGTCTTTTGAGCCAGACCGCGGAAAATGCAATGTTGCACTCTTTAGATTTCGGGCGCAACTATGATATGACAAAAACTGACACAGTGCTAGTTTGAAATGCAAGTAACATACGACCCTTCGACCTCTGACCCACCCTCTACCTTCGAAAATCATTGAGCCCAAGGCCAACCTCAGCATTTAAGAAGTCCGACACAAACAGGCACGTCCCACCATGGTGTCGCGAGACACGTCCTGATCTCCCACCCACCTAAGTCCGCCAAGCACTTGGCAGCCCGGTCCACCCGGCTCCCGGCACCGGATTCCCGGATTCCGGCGGCCGGATTCCGGCGCCGGATTCCCGGATTCCGGCCGCCGGATTCCGGCCGCCGGATTCCGGCACCGGATTCCCGGATTCCGGCCGCCGGATTCCGGCCGCCGGATTCCCGGATTCCGGCCGCCGGATACCGGCGAGCCTGGTGCGTCTGCTGCGGGCTGCCTGCTAGCAGAAGCAGCAGCAGGGCCGCCTGCAAATAGGTGACAGAGTCAGCGCACGCAACAAAAAGCTGGTAACAGCCAAATACGATGAAGCCAAATCATGCCAGACCGCGCAATTAGATACGCTAGCTCTGTGTTGCCTGACATGTGCGTCTAAGACACTGCTCTTGGGATTGCTTGTTTTTTAAATCTTGGGAGCCGTTTTGCGAAGGGTTGACTGTCAGACTTGTTAAATATATTTGTTTTCACATGCGTCTCATTCACACAACCACGACTGGGCCAGCTTTGGGTGTAGCGCCTGTTGATTCCTGAAGGCTCTCCACAGATCGTCTCAAGCTGGCACTCGCTTCATAGACGCCAGTCCACGGCCGCCACGGCCGTCGTCGGCATTCGCACACGCCGGGCCCACAAAATGCGTGACAATTGGGAAACCACGTGTGTACTAAGCATGTGCCATGGTTCCTGTCGCTGGCCTACCTACTCATGTCACACGCTGGGCTTGACTAACCACACACTCAAGCTGTTCAACCGCTGTCAGTGGCCACCAAACTCAAGACTGTGAGTGGGGGAAGCCGTGCAATGACAACACCGACAAACAAAAGTAACAAAAGGCAGTCAACCCCAAAAACTTCTCGAAACCTTGCCGAGTCGACCAGATTTGCGGTCATGCCAACAACATTTCTTGCCGGATCGACAACTTCCATTTGTTCCAGTGAGAATTTGCATGTTGTAGAATCGACAACATTTCTCGTCGATTCGACAACATTTCCGGAAATCTCATCGACTCGACAATATTTCTCGTCGATTCGACAACATTTCCGGAAATCTCGTCGACTCTTTCCGGTAATCAACTCGACAACATTTCTCGTTGATTCGACAACATTTCCGGAAATCTCGTCGACTCGACAACATTTCTCGTCGATTCGACAACATTCCCGGAATTTGCGTCGACTCGACAACATTTCTCGTCGATTCGACAACATTTCTCGTCGATTCGACAACATTTCCGGAAATGTCGTCGACTCGACAACATTTCTTGTCGATTCGACAACATTTCCGGAAATCTCGTCGACTCGACAACATTTCTCGTCGATTCGACAACATTTCTCGACTCGACACCATTTCTCGTCGATTCGACAACATTTCCGGAAATCTCGTCGACTCGACAACATTTCTCGTCGATTCGACAACATTCCCGGAATTTGCGTCGACTCGACAACATTTCTCGTCGATTCGACAACATTTCTCGTCGATTCGACAACATTTCCGGAAATGTCGTCGACTCGACAACATTTCTTGTCGATTCGACAACACTTCCGGAAATCTCGTCGACTCGACAACATTTCTCGTCGATTCGACAACATTTCTCGACTCGACACCATTTCTCGTCGATTCGACAACATTTCCGGAAATCTCGTCGACTCGACAACATTTCTCGTCGATTCGACAACATTTCTCGACTCGACACCATTTCTCGTCGATTCGACAACATTTCGTCGACTCGACACCATTTCTCGTCGATTCGACAACATTTCCGGAAAATCCGGAAATGTTGTCGAATCGACAACATATCTCGTCGATTCGACAACATTTCTGGAAAGGTTCGTCGGTTGGTGTTTTTTTCCGAAAAAAAACTGCGAAAACACTTATTTTTTAGACAAAAATGACAAAAAACACTTATTTTTGTGCTCCAAACTGCGTGAAAACACTTATTGAAAAATGCTGCGCAAAAATGTTGTCGAATCGACAACATATCTCGTCGAATCGACAACATTTTCAGAAATGTTGTCGAATCGACGAGAAATGTTGTCGAGTCGACGACATTTCCGGAAATGTTGTCGAATCGACGAGAAATGTTGTCGAGTCGACGACATTTCCGGAAATGTTGTCGAATCGACGAGAAATGTTGTCGAGTCGGCGACATGTGCAATTTTCCACGGAAACATGCAAGAGTTGTCGGCCCGACAGGAAATGTTGTCGGGTGGACGAGATTTCCGGAAATGTTGTCGAATCGACGAGAAATGTTGTCGAGTCGACAAAATCTTCGAGAATGTTGTCGAGTCGAGAAATGTTGTCGAGTCGACAAGAAATGTTGTCGAGTCGACGAGATTTCCGGAAATGTTGTCGAATCGACGAGAAATGTTGTCGAGTCGACGACATGTTCAATATTCCACGGAAACATACAAGAGTTGTCGGCCTGACAGGAAATGTTGTCGAGTGGACGAGATTTCCGGAAATGTTGTCGAATCGACGAGACATGTTGTCGAATCGACGAGAAATGTGGTCGAGTCGACGAGATTTCCGGAAATGTCGTCGAATCGACGAGAAATGTTGTAGAGTCGACAACATTTCCGGAAATGTTGTCGAATCGACGAGAAATGTTGTCGAGTCGAAGACATTTCCGGAAATGTTGTCGAATCGACGAGAAATGTTGTCGAATCGACGAGAAATGTTGTCGAGTCGACGACATGTTAAATTTCCAAGCAAACATACAAGAGTTGTCGGCCCGACAGGAAATGTTGTCGAGTGGACGACATGTTCAGGAAATGTGTTTGATCCGACAACAAATGTAGTCGAGCGACAACATGTTCAAATTCCTCCTGGAAAAAATGAAAAAACAATGTCGACCTGACAAGAAATGTTGTCGAGCCGGGAACAGTTCGAATTCACTAGAAGTGCTGTCGAGTTGACCACATGTTCACAATTTCGCTCCCTGCTGGCACAGTGCGCTCATAAGACTCCAGAACATACCCAAGAATTTGTCCACTCCGAACGGGTACCCAAACAAGTTCCCGGAGCAACCAAGGTCACAACACAATGTATATACCACCCGAATCCCGGATGTTCCCAACCCAACCCAGCCCAATCCCAAGAGATCCCAAGTGTTTATGGCTTGGCTTGTCAAGGTCCACCACAAGGATTTACAATCCTGCATGGGCCTCAAATCCCCTCTGAAATTGCTTGACTGTTGCCAAATGTCAAATTTCATTTGTCCAGGCCGAACGGGTGCCAAAACAAGTTCTCGGTTCAAGCAAGGTCACAACAATGTATATACCGCCCGAACCCCGGATTCAGCCCGAACCCAAGAGATCCCAAGTGTTTATGACTTGTCAAGGTCCACCACAAGGACTTACAATCCTGCACGGGCCTCAAATCCCATCTGAAATTGCCTGACTGTTGCCAAATGTCAAATTTAAGTTGTCCAGGCCGAACGGGTGCCAAAACAAGTTCTCGGTTCAAGCAAGGTCACAACAATGCATATACCGCCCGCATCCCGGATGTTCCCAACCCAATTCAGCCCAATCAAGATCAGAAAGCAGCATCACTATCTGATATTTTTCACCGATAAAACTGATCCACCGGTCCATGATGATGTCAAAAAGGGTCAGGCGCAAAGTCGGGGCCGTTCTGTGACTGGCGTCCCATCTACCACATACCCGCAGGACAAGCGTGAAAAGGGCATGCGCTGTGCGCTTCTTGGTTTTCTTTTGCCAGCCAAAGGAATATCTGGCTATCACAGCGATTGAAATTGCCAACCGTACTGCGATGAAAACATGTTTTTCCACGCACACGTGCCCCGCACTATGGGTCTCCTACATGTCTCTCCTGACCCGCTGCATGTGGGCAAGGGCAAATGTCAGCATGGCATTGGAGCATGCTTGGTTAAAAGAATTCCCTGCCATTTGGCGAACATGCCCATCAGTCACTCCGATCATTTGCAAGGGCACGTCATGAAATCCAGCCGAAAGCGCCAAGTCCTTGTAGATGGCGACGCCTTGCGCCAGAAGGAGCTCCTGGCAGGCAACCATCGCGAGCAAACCCCGAAACCCCGAAATTCTTATTGAAGGGGTGTTCTTGATTTCAAAACTGGCCATCGCATTGAATCAACAAATGTCATGCAGTCAATCGGCGTCAGGTAGCTGAGATGACGGTGAGGAAATATTGAGTCTTTGCAATACAAAAAAGTAAGCAACCATTGGTGATGGTCTGCTCGGTCCAGCGCAAAGTGTTTGACAGACACGACGCAATTGGCGTGTGCCAGGAAACAGCAAGAACTCAAACAGGGTCCTTGCAGGTCATAGGTCGGCCACACTTGACTGCCCACATCGTCGTAGTAGATGCCAACACGACTGGGAGCACGTGGCCGTAGTGGTCAAACAAGATTGGGCTTTGGTCCAGGTTGGCAGCAACTTCCTTGCCACGGCTCAGCAAGTCTTGCACCGCAGTCTGCTGCAACAGAAGGTTGAGGTTGACCTGCAACCCGGCTGGCTAACCCAACAGAAAGCGCCAAGGGGCCGCCAATGGGATAAAACAAAGCGCGTCCCCGGTCCATGCGCTGTGAATTTGGTTTAGCTAAAATGCCATTGCATGCAACGGGGGGGACAGAAAAATAGACAATGCATTCGGCTGCAAAGATATGCGACTCGGTAACGGAAGAAGCATCGCGCTTTCACTTTGCCGAGTTGGCCACACGAGCACCCAACACGAATACTAGTGTAAAACGAAAGACGGTCCGAGCAGCGCCTGTGAAGATGGGGAGAGCAGCTCCACGAACTCGCTGCTCGGGCTCTTCATCCGCGCAGCTGCCAATGATCGCCGCATCGCTTCAACCTGGTGGCGGGAGCTACGCGCTCACAGGGTCACCCTGCCCACACCTCCCCCAGCTCACTCAGGGTATGATGTCAAAAGATGTCATCCCCTGAAACCAAGAAAAAGTTGCGTGGGAAACTGCGTTCTTCATGGAGTAGGTTTCAGTTCAGTTCAACTGTTTGGAAACACTGAAACACAAACATCCTCGCACAGCCTCCTCAACACCTGCCCACACCTCCCCAAGCTCACTCAGGGTATGATGTCAAAAGATGTCATCCCCTGAAATCAAGAAAAAGTTGTGTGGGAAACTGCGTTCTTCATGGAGTAGGTTTCAGTTCAGTTCAACTGTTTGGAAACATTGAAACACAAACATCCTCGCACAGCCTCCTCAACACCTGCCCACACCTCCTCCAGCTCACTCAGGGTATGATGTCAAAAGATGTCATCCCCTGAAACCAAGAAAAGTTGCGTGGGAAACTGCGTTCTTCATGGGGTAGTTTTCAGTTCAGTTCAACTGTTTGGAAACACTGAAAACAAACATCCTCGCACAGCCTCCTCGACAGGGGCGGTCAGGAAGACGTCACACCCACGTTGGCACGGCACAAACAGCTTGCTGATCGTGGACAGTTCACGTGTCAGCGTGTACCCGTTGTGGACGAGGGCTGAGTAGCTGCGTCCTCTCTTGACTGGGAAGCCAAAGTCTGTGGGGTCCAACAGCGTATGGTGAAGGCAATGGTCTGACAAAAAGTTCGCCAGCACTCGTGGCTGGAACAGCTTGGTGCACTCGTGAAGGAAAAGCATCGGGGACAAGCACCGGGCCAAGCCAAGCATGATCCCGAACGGCAAGATGTAGTTCCCCATCAGCTGCTCACGGCCCTGGTTCATCGAGCTCCAGTCCTTGCAAACCGATCCAGCAACGAGGATCAGCTTCTTGCAGTTGAAGAGGCCCTGCACGTCCAACACCTTCTTGCCCACGCACATCACTCGGCGCCTGAAGGCTGACGGGCGCAAGATCATCATCATGGCCGCCAGCAAGTCTTCTCCTCCATCGTTGGCAGGATCTTGGGACTTCTTGTTGCCCTTCTTCTTGGACACCTCGGTCTTGTCCTTCGCAGCTGCTTTGCGCTCTGCCTTCGCCTTGTCAACAAGGCCTTGCAACTCCGTGAGCACCTCCGGCCGCACAAAAGCACACAGGTCCGGCACGACCACCTCTGGGGGATCACTGTGCTGAGTCAGAACTGACTGGCAAGAGGGGTCGATGTCGCAAGCGGCCGCAAAGACAGGCTTGCTGGGCAATGCTTCCGGTGGCTTCCCGTGGCTTGTCATTGCTTCGCAAACGGCCGACCAGCAGTTGAGTAGGCTAAGTTCTGCGCCGCCAAGGCCAGAGTACAAGCTGAGTAGTTTGCATCCATCGAGGTTCCGGGCCAGATTGTGCAAGGCATTGCTGTCAAAGTCCTCTGTGATGCGGTTCACATTCCTGCGCGCGAAGCCAAACAGGCCAGCCAGGTCTTTACAGTCCGTCATGACAGTGGCTGGTATCGTAGACGGTGCAGCGAAGGCATCACCATCGTGCTCTGTGGCAGACTCCAGCCTCAACTTGCGAGGGCTGAAAGCGGGACGTGCAACGTAGGCTGCATCTGTCTTTGAAGTAGAGTCAGTGCTGACGCTGTCGCTGCTGCTGCTGTTGCTGCTACTTTTGTTGCTTGCTGATGCGGCCTGGGAAGCTTTGGTGTCTTCCGCACTAGCCGCTGCTGCAGGCCTTTTGCGTGGGCGAGCCTTGCTGGTTGGCGCAACATCCTCGGCATTGTGGCTGGACGGCCTTTTCATAGGTGTCCTTCCCCGCCTTGGCTTTGGGCCAGCCACATTGGAAGCGCGTGCAGCGCTTGCGTCCGCCTCACCCGGCTGGGAAAGGAGTGGCTCCCCCGAAACAGGCGCGAAGGACATCAGCGACAGCTGGCCTGCAGGCGGCGGCTGGTCAAAGGGGTTCGGAATGCTCTTCTCCTTCTTGGCTTTTCTGGCGGAAGCCTTCGGCCTCCGACGCTTCGGCGGCATGGCAGGGGGCGATTCGCACAAACCAAGTCTTCTGAACTTCTGATGGCACATTTGCACACACAATCATGGTGCTTGGACTTAGATTGCACAACCACGTAGCTCTGACATGCCTGCCATGAACGAGGTTGAGATCAAGGATGGCCGCAGCGTAAGCGTCGGCGTCAGCTGTCATCAAACAATTAACAATTGTCAAGGCTCGAGGACTCAAGTGATTCAAGGCCCAAAGGAATTCGTCAAATTTCCTCGAATGACCAAGTGACAATCGTTGCTCAAGGAACAGCGGCAAAAGCACACATGCAAGTCACTCAAAGAACGGCTGACCTGCACAAGCGATCCAGCTCGGTCAACGTCAACACTCCAACGGTTGGGAATGAGAATGACTTGAGGGCTCGAATTCACCCATTCTACATAATGGCAAAGGTCCAAGGCGCCTTTTCCATCCTTTCCATGCATGGTTTGTAGCACGTGCATTCACAGGGGCCGCTGTAGTTTCCCCCCTCGCCGTCGCAGGGTGTCCAAAAACAAAGGCAATTGCTTTGATTGGCTTATTGAGCGTTCGTGGATTATGCGCTACAAGCAGCAGGAAGGGGAAACCTGAAATCAGGGTCCCTGGTGCCTGGTGCCTGGCGAACTCTAAACTGGCTCAACGCTTGAGGTGCCCTTTGGGCAGCCTGAACTTGTTTCAAGTTGCGAATGCCAGTAACGCTCAGTAAAGATGGGACAGCTGCTTTTCAGGTCCAAAATCAAACGCTGACTGACTGTCAGTCCTAGGGCGGTTCATTTGTCGCCGAAACCTTGTCCAGGGAAGCGTGTGTCGGCAAATCTTTCTCCTCTGGGAGCTCCTGCCAGGAGTGCAATACAACCTTAAATGATTCAGCTTGGGCAACACCCGCTTGGTTCAAGGATTGTGTTGCACGCCGGACATGGCAATTTCATAGATTTGCATTTCGCAGGTGTCTGCAGGGTTCCTTCATTGCGGGGGAAAAGAAACAAATAAGCTAGCGATCGAACACGAACGAAGCGGTCCGTCTTCTTGTGGCGCTCTCTGCACGTTTCCATCGCAATGTCCGAGTCATTCTCTGGTTTCCAGCGGGCACCTTAGTTGGGCACCACACATTATGCCGTCTATGTCGCGTATTGCGGGTTGTTTTAGCCCGGAGCCACTTGGCAACTAACTAACAAACACGTGCAAAGCATTTTGGCACAGACTTGCTAATGCGTGGCACGGCGCCAAGAAGCAACCACCATTTCAGCTTTCGGAGTACAACATCTTTGCTTGGCTGATTGATTTGGATGTCCTTCCTGCATTGTCGAAGTTTTCCGTCTCGAGAACTGCGCCCCTTGTGCGCTCGGCAGATCACAAAAAATGTAGGGACCTTAATTAGCGGGGCTGCGAAAAGCGACAGACTGATACCCAATAACAATTTCAATGACAATAATAACAATGCACTCAGCAACTTACAAACGATCTGTGCAAACCAGGGTTTGGTGAGTGTTTCCCGATGGTCAGGAACAACATGAGCTGAGGTGCTTGAGTGTCTGTTCTGAGCACTATGGGCGTTCTCCCAAACCACACCGTGCCCTCGCTCAGGGCGCTCGCAGCCAGAGTCCGGACACGCTGGGGCATCGCCGCCGGTCGTGAAGACGAAGAAGCTTCCTCGCGGCCATCTGCATGCCCTCCAGCACGGGCGGCCAGGGTCTCGAAGTGGCTGACAAGGCGTTCTTCGTCCCACTGGCCGAACTCATCTTCAGAAGAAGGAGGCGCCTCGGGTTCTGGCGCATCATCCTGAAGACTACGGAGCATTTGCTCGGCCGCGATGTCTTCTAAGCGCAGCCTCACACGCTGTGTTTGCAAAACGGCTCAAAGTGGCGCTCGCAAACAAAAAGCAAACGACAAATCATTCAATATCGCGCTCGTAACGCGAACAAACAAAACAATCATACTCACACACAAAATCTGCCAAGAGGCAACCAGCTTTGGTCTTGCTCGTCAGATTGCCACTGGCTGCGGTACCAAGCCGCGGACTTCCCCGGCACAATCTTGCCCAGAACAGAAGCGGGGGCATTCACCAATGCTTTGTAGTAGGCTGCAAGCTGGAGGTGATGAATGCCCGAGCATCCTTCTTTGAAGAGGCGAGCTGCGCTTGCCAACGCCATCAAGTAGTCGTGCTGCGGCGTGCCCACGATCACCTTGGGGCTGCCTGGTAGTGTTCCGAATTAGGGGGACTGAGCTGGGCGGTAGAGGGGTCTGTGTGGAGAGGGTTAGAGGTCACAGCACTCACACTCTAAACATTGAAACACAGTCCTCGCCGTGCTGTGTACGGCTTTGTCTTGAGACGGGCCATCTCCTTTGGGTCGGTCACCTCCCTGAAACCATCGTACAGCGTCAGCTGGAGGTGTAGCTCGAAGGTCGTTTTATCTGCCAGTGGCGTGCCAGGGCGCTGTGCAAACACTGGCCGTGGAGCCCGGAGCTTGACGCTCACCTTCAGGGATTAGAAATCTACCGTTTTTTGGCTCGACATCCTCAAACAGTTTTGGTTCAGAGGCCTTTAGGCTGGAAGCTGCTTTGGATGTCAGGAGCCAGCTGTCTTCACTAGAGATGTCCCGGGCTACCAGCCCGTTCTCCTCCAAGCTGCGCATGCAATCAGCTTCCTTCTGGCCCATGCTGTGAAAACGGAAGGAGCGACCAAGCCCTTGAAAGGACCGAGCAGCTACCATGTCAGCGACAATCTGCTTGCAATCCTCGGACAAGCCAGCATCGTCCATGTTCATGGGCGTGCTGGAGCTGGACGTCCAGCGCTGGAAGTCTTGCATCACTGCCCGCTCGGACACGCCGCTACGGGAAAACCCCCCAAGGAACTCAAGAAGGAAAACGTCTCTGGCCTGACCTCGAGAAATCTCCACGAAGGTGCCCTCCTCGTCTCTGCCAGCGCTTGCCACATAGAGTTGGATCGCCACATGGCCCGAGTTCAGGTCATCCACCGCTGCCAGTGGCCTGCAGTCAGTCCAATCTTTGCCAAAAACAGACTTAGCGCGTAGTGGAAGCAAATGGCGGCAAACAGCCTGGCCATGGCCGATCGAACAACCGACACTTTGCAAACACTACAGGGTCCACCCCCATTAACCAGAAACCGTCGGCCACATTTAGATAAAACAAAGGTGAACAATCGTTGCTATATGAACCCCAACTGTTTTGGTGGTGGTTGGAATCCCCGGGTTCAGTTCATACTACACGAGCCAAACACGTTTTGCCAAGCAGCCGTTTCAAGCCTGAAGGGCGCTTGTGAGCAATTTTGAACACCATGTGGCTGCAGTCGTGCGCAGCCGGCTCGTCACATGCGTGCGCCCCCGCTTCTCTTTCAGCTGCGGCGCCCCCATCCTCATCCGGGTCTTCAAGCTTCAGCTGCTTTGCCGGCCTGTCAGGCGCGTTGGCCAGCGCAGGAGCCGGAGCGCCGCCAGCGGCTGTGCCAGCGCCACGCCCCAAGGCTGCTTCCCTCGCAATGCGCGAAAAACATCTGAAAGCAGAAGGGGAAATACATCTGCCAGTTGCCAGTGCGAAGCGCACAGGAGCAGTAAACAGACAAAAAAGATCAAACACACGCACACACACACACAAACATGAACCCTCATACTGTGACACAGCATCGTTGCCACAATGCGGGCAAGCCACAGGCGATGCCGAGGAAAAATATCAAACAATGCCTTTGGCAGAGAGTAGTACTCGTGGCAGTCCGCAGTGTTGCGAAGATGCTCCAGCATCATCCTCCAAGGCTCATGAACTCATCAAGTGTGGTTTGCAAGACACGCGCAACAGTAATAAGCCGTTACACTGGCGTCGCGAGTGTGTGAACACATGCTGCTATGGGCTTTACCCAAGGGTTTCAAGACTTTACCCACTTTACCCAAGGGTTGCGTTGTGCCCCTGGTGCCTTTCAAGAGGTGAAGCTCGTTTGCGCTCTTCCTCTGCAAGGTGCCGTTTGCTCTTCCGCAAGATGGCTGTGTCGCTCTGGGGGATGACCGCGGAGGCTTGCGCGCCCCTTTTAAACTGCAGCGCCCGCTGGTACACAATATCCATGAGCTGCCTTTGGGTAATAGCTGCTGGTGAAACCGCCAGTGCCTCAGATGTCGGTTTCTGCACCGACCCGCGCCCCACGACCCATTGCGCACTGTCACAGCAAACAACCATGGCATTTGGAAAATGGCGCTAAGACACATGTAACTCCACCCCGCCCCAAGTCCCTGGGAAAGAAACGCTTAAAGATTTGAAAACAAAGAGCGCTTACTTTGCGGGGCAGGCTTCACACTGCGCTCCGCCAACCATTTTGGCAACAGCTTCGCAAAGACCCGCGTGAGTTCCCAGGGCCGCATTACTTTCCGCTGCGTGCTTCAAAGACTGCAAAAAAAGCCAGGGTGTAAACATGAAACGAAACAAGTTGGGCAAGTTCAAGCATGCACGAGCGAACACACGCACACAAAGAACCGCATACGTAACTGTTCATCAAACATGTTGGGATAACGAGCGGCTGCCGTCGCAAGAAACAACAACTACCTGCGGTCCCGCGTGAGCTCACAGACACAAAGCCGCTTAGTGGTTTAACAGGAAGCAAACATGTGACAGTTGAGGTTTTGGCGGCCTCGGCGTCCTTCCCTATCATCTTATTGATCAACGGCATTCTCCCCTCCACGGAGATGTAGGCTTCAGACGCCCTTGGGGAATCTGCCAAGACTTGCTTGACGCCTTTGTGCTGTGCCTCAGCGTCAACCAGTGGTCAACCAGCCAGCCAGCCAAACAACCGCGACCCCAGTTTTGTTGGGCCTTTTCTACGCCAAGGGTTACATGCTTGCACCGCCTGGGTTTGGCGCCAACTGCCGTCAACTGCGGGCTTGTCACCAAAGGGGCCAGCCACACAACATTAGCAGGCCAGGAGACTTCGGTGGCCCGCTCCACAAGCCGTACGAGGCGCAAAGCGCCCAGCCACTCACGTAGACGCTGAAGATCAGGCGATCTGATGCTCGCTCCTTCAACGAAGAGATCCAACTGTGGCCTGTGCGCCAACAAACATGCTCACATTGTCACATGACCCACATCACATCCGCGGCATCCGCCGAAAAATGAGATTCTACTTTGCACTGTCCACCAAAAATGCACGTAAAGCTGGCGAAGCCGAGGGGAGGGGGGGGAGTTTCAATCATATACTCCCCCTTTCTGTCTTCTTCAGTTCCCACTCTACTCCTCTTATCTTTGATCAGTCATGTCTTCTCCTTATCTGTCTCTTGTCTCAGTATCTTGTTGATATGTGTCTTCTCTCTTTTTAATCTACCAATTTTTGTTTCCCGTGCACCTTGTTATATGTTATCTTGTCCATTTTTTCTTTTCTTTTCTGTGTGTATGTATCTTTCTCTTCCTCTTCCTCCTTATATTTTCTTTCTCTTTATCTAAACATCCTCTGGACATGCCACAACGCACCGTAACCACCTACAAAGGAAACGTCCGCAACTCTCTTTGGGCACGCCCGGCCTCAAAGGCACGGCGTCAGGGTCGCCATCCGCAGGCGTGAAGGAGTACCGTAGAAAGCGCTGGGACAGCGGGTGCTTGCGCCCTGCAAGCGTGAGCGCATCCATCTTTGACTCGTCGTCGTGGAGGCGAATGGCCTTGCGAGCAATGGCACGGGCGTGTTCCTCTTCTGGTAGCGAGACCCCGCACAGCAGCCAGGGAAGTTGGCGCCAGCGGGCGCATTTGGTCCTTACCTCTGTTGCAATCACGTCAAAGGCGCAGTTCCAATCCGAGTGCAAGTTGTTCCACTCATCTCCTTCGGGAGCAAGGCCAGCAACTGCCACTGCGAAAAAGCTTGAAGCCACTGCTAGCGTGGTGTCCAGAAAGTCGTCGTACACTCCTGCTGCGCATTCCGCGGACCGTCGCCCTTTGAGCTGGCAGTTTCCTCGGCTGAAGCCATGACAGGAACACCCTTCAGCCCATGTGCCCAAGTCATTGATCATGCCGTGGACAAGCAAGATCATCCTCAAGTAGCACCAGAAGTACGGAGACCTGATGGCCTCATCTGCGAGGTTGAAGTTGGCAGTGGCGGTTGCCCTCGCGAAGGGAGCTGGTCCCTCCTCGTCATCCTCAGCGGGCAGGTTGTGGCCGACGCGCAGGAAACTGCTCAGGCTCCATCTTGCCTTCAAGGCTCCCTCCCTCTTCTGGATGGCCTCGCAGACTTCAACAAGGCTCCCCCACCTCCAAAGGATGAGGTTACCGCCTTCATAGTGCGTGAAGAGGCGCTTCCAAACCGGGTCCCTGTCAAAGAGCACCTTGACGCGGTCCCTGTAGTACTTCTGGTAGAGGAGCATGTTCAAGGACTGCAGCTTTTCCTGCCAGTCCCGGAAGCCCCGCATCCGGCCAAGAACGTCTCCGCTGACATTGTCAAAGACGTGCTTTAGGCCAGGGAGCATTAGCGACCCTGCCAAGGTCCAGAAGTGTCGCTCCGGCTCAGGCTCACATCGCCCAGGCCCAGGTCCAGGCAGGCCTGGCGCACCATCATCATCATCATCCGGCAGGCAAAGGCGAACGCTGCCGGCTGAAGGCCGCGCTGGCGTCGGCGGAGTTGCAAGCACATTTCCAGAATGGAGGCGCGCTGTTGCTAGCAAGTCCTCCACACAAAGAGGTGGCACCTCCGTGAACAAGCTCTCCGTGCCATAGTCTGAGGTGAAGCTAACGCATGACCCCATAGAGTAGCGCTGCAGATCGCTCGGCTTGTTCCCGATGTCGAGCTTGACAGAGTGGAACAGAGCTTCATACTTCCCAGAAAGCCCCGAGTTGCCAGATCCAGAGATGGCCAAGGGCAACTGCGAAGTGAAGACTCGATCCTCAGCATGCCATTCATCGAGGCGCCCTTCATCATCCGCGGCTGCCACAAGGTCTGCCGCTGCAGCGCGGGTAACCCGGTCTTCAATCGACATGATGTAGTCCAAGCCCCCCTGCGGCGAACTATCTGTGGATATCATCACAAACACAGGCGGATCTTCCTGCCACTGCCTTTGCCGCATAGCCATGAGGATGGCGTCCTGGGCGCGCTCAGGTTGCTTTTTTCCGATTTGGCAGCACGGTCCCTCGTTTGGAGATAGCACATGTGCTATAAGTGTCTCACTGATGCCCGGTCAATTCTGTGTGTGTGCGTGAGTGTGCCGAGTCCCTGTCTACCCAGGGGCGACAACTTGTTTCTTCAGCAGGGGGCGCTCTCTGTTAACTCGTGATATCCAGCCTGATCAGCAACTTCGCGTGACGCAATGTCCTTTTGGCCTCCCCCGCTTGAACGGCTGCGACTTTTCCAACGCAGGGGGCTCTTGGAGCCTGCGTGGGACGAGAGCCAACGAAGACGCCCGAGCAGCGCTCGTGATGCGGATTGGGACGCCACATCCTCTAGTGAGTCTGCCTAGGCGCGAGGCGTGGCATTCACCATATATCAGGAGTGGCAAAATCCCATCGTGAATTATGATGTCGGACGCCACCACAGAAAACGACTTGACGTTCAGTACCTCTGCCAGCTGCTGGCGTTCCTGATGAGGCGGGCTAGCACTTAGCTCTGTGCACTTGGCTCCTTGCACCTCGCTCTTTGCACTTCGCTCTGAGCACTTGGCTCCATGCGCTTGGCTCTTTGCACTTGGCTCTGCGCAAGTACTCTATGCTGGTGACTCCATGCTGGTGACTCTGTGCAAGTATCTCCATGCTGGCATCTCCATGCTGGTGACTCTGTGCAAGTATCTCCATGCTGGTAGCTCTGTGCAAGCTACTCTGTGCTAGTAACTCTGCGCGAGTATCTCCATGCTGGTATCTCCATGCTGGTGACTCTGTGCAAGCTACTCTGCGCAAGTTGACCAAGAGCTCCGCACGGAGAGCGTTGTACTGCCTCAAAATCAAGTTTGTGGGCGCATGCGTGCGTGCGTGCGTGCGTGCGTGCGTGCGTACGCGTGCGTGCGTGCGTAGGCGTGCGTGCGTGCGTAGGCGTGCGTGCGTGCGTGCGTGCGTGGGTGCCTGGGTGCGTGGTTGCGTGCGTGCGTGCGTGCGTGCGTGCGTGCTTGCGTCCGTGCGTGCGTCCGTGCTTGCGTGTGTGTGTGTGTGTGTGTGTGTGTGTGTGTGTGTGTGTGTGTGTGTGTGTGTGTGTGTGTGTGTGTGTGTGTGTGTGTGTGTGTGTGTGTGTGTGTGTGTGTGTGTGTGTGTGTGTGTGTGTGTGTGTGTGTGTGTGTGTGTGTGTGTGTGTGTGTGTGTGTGTGTGTGTGTGTGTGTGTGTGTGTGTGTGTGTGTGTGTGTGTGTGTGTGTGTGGGTGGGTGGGTGGGTGGGTGGGTGGGTGGGTGCGTGCGTGCGTGCGTGCGTGTGTGTGTGCGTGGGTGGGTGCGTGCGTGTGCGTGCGTGCGTACGTGCGTGCGTGTGTGCATGCGTGCGTGCCGTGCGTGCGTGCGTGCCTGCGTGCGTGTGTGGGTGTGTGTGTGTGTGTGTGTGTCTGTGTGTGTTTGTTTCTGCTAAAAATATTTGGTACCGATTATTTGCATGTTCATCCTCATCCTCATGTACACTCCCGGCTTGTCATTGTAATTTAATATGTCTTGCTGCTTGCAGGTTCCCCAAAGCATTGCTAAGGCTTTGATATTAATCCTTTTCATTACCGGAATTGTGTGTCTGTCATTTATAACTGCCCTATCTTGTTCATCTCTCATTCTCTTCATGTTTGAAACCGTTCGTCTGTGTCTGTCTCATCTATGACAACCACACACGCACCACACACACACAAACACGCAAACACACAGGCGCAGAGACAAAATGCAGAAATACAAACATGAGGGGTCAGGGGGCCCGGCCCGGGGTCCGGGATGGGTCCGGGAGGGTGCTAAGGTGTGAGGTGTGAGAGGGGGTCCGGGGGGTAGGGACATAAAACTCGCTCTGGCACACTTTGACAAATGTGCGGCAATGCTAGCGCTCATTGCCTGCCTAGGGGCAAGCTTCAAGCGCATCCTGCTCAGAGTTGACGCTGATGGCACCATGATCTCCCGGTTCGCCAAATCTCGCTCCACCTGCGCTGCCACCTCCGGCCCGTAGATGAAGCTGGCGGCTCTGCGCAAAACTTCTGGCAGGCGCTCAGCATTGTGAAGCAAGCGGGCCAGCAGCCTCATTTCGGACTCCCCAGTTGATTCGTTTGGGCCGCTGAATAGTTGAGTCATTCCGTCGCCGTTAAAGCGACTTGGGCAAGCATGACCCAAGGCCAGGCGTGACCCAAGACCAGGCCATTCATTGGACAATAGCTCTTGAACAATGGCCGCCATTGTGGACCATTTCCATCATCAACATTGCGAAACATATTCAGCCACAGTCCTAACTCATGTCCGCTGGGCCCCCCAGTCTGGCCAAGCCGCAAGGTAGCAACGCCTCACGCCTCACGCCTCCAGAAGCCAGTGAAGCCAGAAGTAGTTTTAAAAAAGGAACATACCAAATCCCAAAACATTGCTTGGGGTCAACATGTATCCAAATGGCGAGGTTACCCAAGAGTAGGGGGGGAAGAGCGTAGGTGTGTCCAAAGCCTTCTGATGCTTCCTGCTAGGAAACTGATAGAGCAGCTGGGTTCCATCCAAATCCCCCAGTCTGGCCAAGCCGCAACGCCTCCAGAAGTGCGTAGAGCTGGTAGCCCCATCCGCCACGGTCGCGCGCCGCCGTCCGCGGCCGTCTTTGCAAGGCAGTGAGCGCCTCCATGCGTCTGCTTGTGAAAGCTGTGCTCCGTGCAAGGATTTAGCTTGGTGTGTTGGTGGTGTTGCTGGTGTTGGTGGTGTTGGTGGTGTTGGTGGTGTTGGTGGTGATGGTGGTGTTGGTGGTGTTGGTGGTGTTGGTGGTGTTGGTGGTGATGGTGGTGTTGGTGGTGTTGCTGGTGTTGCTGGTGTTGGTGGTGTTGGTGGTGTTGGTGGTGATGGTGGTGTTGGTGGTGTTGGTGGTGTTGGTGGTGTTGGTGGTGTTGGTGCTGCTGGTGCTGCTGCTGGCATCATGTGTCATGTGGCATCTTATTTCTGTTGCAGTTTGCCTCGGAGGAATCAGTGAGTCTCATGGTCGCAGTTGCATGGTCCTTGATCCGGAAAAGGCGCTTCAGGAAGTGTTCAAACCAGTCCGCGAGTCGCGTGAAACACTTCTTGATTTGGAATAGGCTCCCCCCCTGAGCTCGTGCAATTTGGCAGTTTCTGTGACACCAAAGTGGGCCATCCCACGACATCACTTAGAAGGGGCCCTTTTCCTTCGTGCAGAAAACTGCAATCAGGGCCCCCACCCCGAGCAGCCAAAAGGCGGCATTGTTCCGGGTGAGGTCAACCGGGGTCAACAGCCAGTAACGCCAGACGCCATCTACCCCAGCACATCTTGGGAAAAGCCCAACAGTTGGGTGGCACATTGATAGTATGACCAGCAAATCTACCCCAGCACGTTGACAGTTTGGGTGGCATGCAGTCCGTTGGTGCAAGCAGTCGGAACGTGTTTCTTAGACGCCGGCAAGGGCCCCCAATGAACGAAGGGTTTGGACAGTGCGGTTCTTTTCAATTTCGGGGGACCTACGACATGGATGGTTTCCTTATTGGCTTTCCTTTCAAACCAACCGAAAAGGGCTTCCCCCCAAACAAGACACCGATTGCTGGATCACGCCTGACCGCAACGGAGGCATCTCCTGCACACAGCGAAAAGGCCGGACAAGGCGGAGTCCGCATCCAACCGCATCCAATCACAAAACCCGCAAGTCGAACCCGGATGAGATTGCGGGAAATTGAAGGGACACCCAACTTCTTTACTACTTGTTGTATGCCTAGATCTTCCAAAGTGTGTAGTTTTCATGCCTTTTGTTGAAAAGTTGCTTTTTCAGACAAACAACACTTTTTCGTGTCTCCGGGCACTCTTCACTTTGTTGCTCTCTGGGACAAATCCATAAGGCGAAACGGCTACAACACACGACCAAACGGCGACAACACCCGACCAAACCGCGACTTTCCCCAACCATGTTTCCGCCAAATTTGACACGACAAGTTTGCAGTGAAAAAGCATATGTTCGACCAAAGCACTGAAATTTGTGCATTTTCAGCAAACGGCGGAAAAATGCACAGATGAAGATTCAGGTATTTGGGGCGTGCCCCTGATGTTGACAGGGGTCAACAGAACCAGCCTGAAATGTATAATTCGGACAGCATAGACTGTGGGCATTGTCGGTCCAATGGTTTCGTTCCCTCGATTGTTCGACCAAAAGAGAAGATATTGATCCTCAATGGCATGGGGTCAATATCCCCCCCCCCCCCAAAGGCCTCTTCACTGGGCATCCACTTGACAGAAACCTTCCTTGTTGTTGTCCGCGAAGTCACGATGTGGCCAGAATCCGAACCGTTTTCCCAAAGTTCGGTCAATCACCCACCATGAAACTCGCCTTTTCCTGCCTTTTTCCCAGCCCCTCCATCCCCTCCATTCCCTCTGTCCCCTTCATTTCCGTCCTGCGTCTGGGTCGGAACACCTGGCCACTTGCTCACCAAGACAACACAAATTCGGGGCGCCTAACACAGGGAGCAGGCGCCCGCCCAGTTCAAAACTTTGCACCGAGGAAACCCATCCCTGCCTTCCAAATGTCCAGCCTGAAACTGCTCCAAATGGCCACAAGGCAGGGGCGTTGCAATCCGGAAAAGAAGCTACGTGCTCGTCCTCGGTTCAGTGCCCCAAACTAACACCCCTATGGGTTGGTACCTTCAGCTTGAAGGGAATGTGGTCGCCAGGAGTTTTCGGAAAGTCGCTATTCAAAAGATCCCCAACTAATTCAATGTTGGCTGGTTTGAAGGGGAAAGCAAAGGAATATCTAAAGATTAGCCAGGGCCAAAAGCAAATGACCGGATTGCAAGGACAAAACAACTAAACAATCCATCATCCGCCCACCCTTTGTGGGGACCCGTTTACCCAAACAAAATTTTGCTTTCTGGGCCAAGGGGACCCGGGAAAGACAGGCGCCGATCGCCGCCCAGGGGAGCAAGGTGCTTTTCACCTCTGATGTCGTACCTCAGTGGGGTGTCGACTGTTTTAAGGATACTTCTTTTGGAGTGGCTTTCAAGGGCAACCAAAAGGAAACCTCCCTTTTTGTGCGGGGTTTCCTAAAAACGACACACTCGGTTGTTAGAGCCCACATGGGACATTCGCCCACACGGCACCCAAATTCCCCGACGACTCCAGTTGCCTGAGAGCACAGTGCCCTCCGCTGTCGGCACCTGAAGGTTTCGACGCGGCGGTTTTGGATGTGTTTCACCCTCTGAAGCTTCCTGCCGTCATGGGCTTGTGTAGGAATGCAGTGACATAGCTGCTTATATCCACATATAACATACTTAGCACAACGCTAGTTATATGAGTTATGAGATACATGTAGTCTTCCAAAACTGTCTAATTGTCAACGTCCATGATACCAGGGGGGGGAAAGGATCCCGAGCACGGAAAGTTGCAGCGACCTGTTTCACCGGTTGACGGTTGGTTCCGTTGCAGTTTTCAAGATTTTCACGCCCCCTTGAATATGGGTATGGGTCAAAATTTAACCACCAGGGGACCGCTGGTTTTAGTCCTTGGTTCCATTTACCAGGGTTCCATTTTGAAAATTTGGGTACCCATTCTTGACCCACAGCCATATGACCTTGACTGAACCTGGAGTAGAACCACCTGCCAAATCACCCAGAGGGGCGACCAACCCAGCCGACAGTTTCTGCCTCCATGGTGGTGCCGAAAGGTTCCTCCATTGGAGAGGTGGGCATCTCTGTGGGCACCTCAGGATGGGTCCCCGCCCACTCAAGACACTTGACCTATCTCAGCTGTCGCAACCAAAGATGTTGTTTGAATCCGGCGCAGATGTAGCAAGCCTTGAAATGCAACATCGCTTCAATCGAGATACCAGTTGCCCCTTTTTCCTACTAGATCAAATACTAGGGTATCTTAAGTTCATGATTTGATTCTGAGGCTCGAGTCAGAGCGCGGCGCCTCCGCTACTCCCCATAGCCCAGTGATTGTACCTTTTTTGAAGCTGCCGTACTGTGCAAGAGCACATTCTGTATCAGGCTTGCCGGAGGCGAACTTGACCTGTGATATCACTGAAAATTCAGCCTGTCAAGAATTCAATCCCCAGCAACCAAGGAGAACCACTCTTTGGCATCACAGGCTCCCACTGTTCCCCATCCCCTGCCGGACGTAAATCCACTTTTGGCAACCAAAAGGTGATGCTCAAAGCCACCGGACAAAATGCGGAGCGGCCAGCTTTCACTTTGAGTTGCTGAGGTCTCGCGCCGGCATTTCGAATGGAGACGCTGGCGAAGGGGCTGAGGACATCAGAGCTGGCCGGAGATGGGAGGGCTTGCTTTTTTGGTAGGCGATGTCCGTCCTTTTGGTTTCCCTTTAACATCTCCCACAAAGGTGTTTCCGAATGTCTTTCTAGACGGAAAAGGCAAAGCTTGGGACTGTGCTTGAATGAACATCAATTACAAATCCAAACACCAACTTCTCAGCTGATCTCAAAGGCGGCTTGACAACTCCCGCCAGTGCCCATGGGGAAGACAGCACCTTTTCTTTGGCAGGTGAGGCACAATGAAAGCACGGTAATAAAGCAGTCCACGCAAAATGGTGTAATGAATGCAGACGGCGACTGCACCTATCTTTCATTGGGATTGTTCTCCGTACCAAAAAAACATTATATTACATACGTGTATAAATGTGTATAAATATATAGACAAACACATACACATGGAGAGACACAGAGACACCCAGAGAGACACACACACACAGAGACACACACACACAGACGCACAGAGACACACAGACACACGCAGAGACACACACACACAGAGACACACAAACACACAGAACACACACACAGAGACAGCACGCACAGCGACACACACACACACAGAGACAGCACGCACAGCGACACACACACACACAGAGACACACACACACACACAAAGATACACACACACACACAAAGACACACACAGAGACACACCGAGAGACAGACCGAGAGACACAGAGGGAGAGAGAGAGAGAGAGAGACACACACACACAAACACAGAGACACACACACACACAGACCACACACACAGACGACACACAGGAGACACACGGAAGACACACAAAAGAAACTTACACACACACTCACACAAACACGCGTCCACACACACAAACACAAAGGCAGACACGCAGACACGCACGGACACAGAGAGAGAGAGAGAGAGAGAAAGCGAGAGACACACACAAATCCACACACACACCACACACAACAGAGCAGAACAGAACACAGCACAACAGAACACAATACAACACAAAAAAGAAAGAAAAAACACAAAACTGAAGAGTTGGCTTTTGTTCAGCCTGCTTGTGTTTGGAACGTACTTGTGACCAAGAAATGTTGGTTGTGGCCCATCACCCGCCTGACTGCTCCGGAACCGGTAGTTCCACCTCGGCTTCAAAAACGGATTTGGCTGTTGCATGCGGTCGCCATACGAGCTTCCCCTTCCCCCTACCTGGTGGTTCTTTCCCGCAAGGGATTGTGAGAAGCAAAGGGGTCAGAAGATGGGCTTTGCCGGCCCTAAGAATCCGGATACTTGGAGCTGCTCCCAAACTTGGCTCAGGCAAAAGATTCAGCAAACGATTTCGTCAGGACATGCTCCCGTTGTGGACAGTTTGGGGGGAAGTCAGCGAGACCACTTACGCCCAGGGTGTGTGTCGGGAGCCCGTGGTAAGCCGCTGCAGCGGCCCGGTGGCGGCCCGGTGCTTCAGCTGCGCAAGCGCACGTCGTGGAGTTCTACAGAAGCCCCCTGCAATCCGAGGCCAAAGACCGGAAGGGGCGCAGGTGGGCCGGCTTGGCCCCCAAAGGTTGCCGCCGCCAAAACAGAAGACTCTTATTTTGCGCACTATTCACAGCCAGTCTACGTCCACACTACTATATGCAGACTAGCGTGCGCAAATGGATCTGTGCAAGTTGCTCTGCTCAAGTTGGCTCTGTGTCAGTAGCTCAGCGCAATTTGTCGGTGGAAGCTGCTCGGTGCAAGGTGCTCTGTGCAAGTGCTCCGCGCAGAAGAACCCTTGGTCACGCTTTTCGGGAACGGGCTCCCGGGCATCGAGGTCAAACTCGCCTGGCCATGAACCGCAACTGCGTGCGCTGACCGACTGGTGACCATGGTTGCACCGCACTGAGAAAGAAATTGGACCTGTTGGCTTATGGCTGGCCAACCACACCCTTTGGTGTCCGGGTCTTGTCGCTGGCGCCCGTTTTAGGGCTGTTTTGCAGGGCAACCACTTCCAAGCAGATTGGCCAAAGGAAACACGTGTTTCTTAGCCACTGGAATGGTCTTCCCAGATCTCAAGAAGTGAAACCAAGAGGAAATCAATGTCCGGGCCCTCTGCAGCATTCGGGGCCTGCCTGAGACAGCGCTGGCAATGTCCCGAGGCACCTCGGGGATTGCTCGAGTCCCACTCGGTCACGAGGGAGCTGCGCCAAGTCAACGGAAGTTCGCTCTAGAATCTAGAGTGTCAAACGAGATGTTCTACAGCAATATGCACGCCGATCGGCACTCATACCACATCATGATTAGAGTTAGGCCCAGTTATAGAATGTATATGGCTGTGGGTCACAAGTTGGTATCCAAGATGGAAGCCTTGTAAATGGAACCAAGGACTAAAACCTGGAATCCTCCAGTGCTTTAACTTTGACCCATACCCATACTTCATGGTTTGCTTCACATGGAGTCACTGGTATGTAAAATGTATCATCTAAGTCTACCCCAGTGATGTTTTCATGTTGTTAGCAGCTCTCTCGCCGTTGTTCGGGGACCCACTCCAGGTGAACCCCAGGTGGGACTGGAAAACCTCGCCCAAAAGCCACCAGTCCCAGCTAATTTCGATCTGGGCCGCCGGGCCTCCACTGACGGCACCTCCAAAGGCGGCGCCTGAGGCGAGCTGGGCAGCTCCGTGGGCACCTCGACATCGAATCCCCGGCACCGCGCGGTGGATGCTGGTGGTGTGCTTGGGGGAAACCATGAAGAATGGTCCTCCACTGAACGGTGGCTTGATTCGCAACTGTTTTATTGATTTAGCTACTCCTCCACTTGCAAAAGTAAATATAATATTCAAGTAGTGATGAATGGATTCCCTTTAAACCAACAAGGGGGGAATTACACGTTTTCTGAAGCGAATGGACGTACTGTAGCGGGTGCAGGGCATCCTGGGGCACGTGTTCGATATGCTGAAGAAGATATCTTTGGGTGGATGCTTCAAGCCTTGTTTGGGGTGCTGGTGGACAAATTCGGGGTGCGGCGTTGCGCTGTGCTGTGTGCTGTGTGTTGCGTGTTGCGCGTTGCGTGTTGCAAGTTGTGTGCGGTGTGGCTTCTGGGCTCCGGCCGAAAAAGGTGTGGGACCCCAACCTTTCGTGGTTTCCATGGCTTCCCGTTAAACCATAAGCTCAGGTGATATCCCCAGCTCATCCCCGGAACCTTCGCACCCTCGCGGAAGCCCGCTGGTGGAAACCTGTGGACCCTCACGAGTCAGAAACACACACATCGGAAAAACATATAGGGGGGAAAAACAAATATGGTGGACAAAACACACACACACACACATGGTGGAAAAACAAACATCGGCAAACTACTCTAATTCCCTAGAAATAGGGCAACCGAACCGGATGGCTGAGCTCACTTGCCCAGAGTTTTCTGAGCTCAATGAAAAGGAACCCCCTAGCCTTTGGTTTTGTGGGTGCTTCTTTTTTGGAGAAGCCCCTTTCTGGCTGGTTTGAAAGTGCAACAAGCTACTTTTGCGACAGTTTCTGGGCTCAGCACCGGCATCTCCGAGGGGGACAGCCCCGCGGCCGAAGATCCCAAGGCTGAGGACATTGATCCTGGCAAAGGAGAACCGGGAACCCTACCAGGCCCCCCCCCCCCCGCCCCCGGTATTTCTTTTGGGGCTCGACCGTGCGGTTGACCAGCATAAATTCGAGGGGTTGAGGAAAATCACAGTTTCTGTGGCCACCAAAGTGGGCCATCCCACGACATCCGTTAGAAGGGTCCCTTTTCCTTCGTACAGAAAACTGCCAAACCCTCTTTCTCACAATCAGGACCCCCACCCCAAGAAGCAAAAAGGCAGCAATTGCTCCGAGTGAGGTCTACCTGGGACAACTGCCGGAAACGCCATAATTACTCCTACTGGTTCAAATCTCAGGGAATTAAATCTGCCCCAGCACAGGTTTGGAAAACGACTTGCTTTTGCCAAAGGGGACCTGTGCATCAACCCTCGTTTGTCGGTAGGACCCCCCTTCACCAGGAAAACCAAACCATGGAGGCTATGTCAATGACCAGGGCCCATTGACAAGTTGGGGCCTAAAAGCACCCCAGACAAAACACACCGATTGCTGGATCACGCCTGGCCGCAACGGAGGCACCTCCTGCAGACGGCGAAAGCAGCCGAACCGGGCGGAGTCCGCATCGAACCGCATCCAATCACAAAACCCGCAAAAATTGAGGGTTCGAACGCCACTGAAAGGGAAACCCAACTTCCTTGCTACTCGTTGTATATTTAGGTCGTAATTACCCCTGATGTTGACAGGGGTCAACAGAACCAGCCTGCAGCATGATATGTATAATGCCATTTTGGGACAGCATGGACCGCCGGCATGGTCGTTCTTTTAGTTTCGTTTGGGCGTGACCTCTCGATGGTAGGGCGGCGATATCACCTCCAAAGGCCTCCTGAGCATCCTGACAGAAACCTTTGAATTCGCCCAGAATCCAAATGGTTGTTCTAAGTTTCGGTCCCACATCCATGAAACTCGCCTTTTTCCGCGCTGTTTTCCCAGCCCAGTCCATCCCCTCCAGCCCCCCGTCCCAGAAAGTCCAGCCCTGGCCTGCGTCTGGGGATCGCCTGGCCGCTTGGCTGACATACTGTGGGTGGTGGCGAAATCCATTTCGCACCGTTCAGCAACCCTGGGATTTTTTTTCGATTCCCCAACGATGCCAACAAACAGTGGTTTCAACCATGGGTTCAGTTCGTGGTGCGAAATGGATTCCGTCCAGCCACAGGGAGCGCCCTGAAGTTGGAAGGTTGATGGTACTCCGCCCAGGGCTTGCACCGAGGACATCTCCCCTACGTGATTGCTATGTCCAAATGAGGCCTGAAATAGAAAGGCTACAAACCGAGCCACACTCCGCACAAAGGCAGGGCACAAGTTTGAGGCAAGTCACCTTTGACGTTCCAATCCGTAAAAACAAAGACGGGGAAAAATACTTGCTCGTCCTCGGTTACAGCAAGTGCCCCAAATTGACACCCCTTGTATATGGGTTGGTACCCTCAGCTTGAACGGAATATGGTCGCCAGGACTTACAAGAAAGTCAATGTGGCTATTCAACAGATCCCCAACAATGTAAATGTTGGCCGGTCGAATGCGAAAACAAAGGAATATCAACCAGGGCAAAAAGGAAAATGGGCAAGCAAACGGCTCGAAGGCTATTCTCAAATGGACGTGTCCCCAAACTCGGTGCTTGAAGAAACCCAAAAAGAAAAGCTTCTCGGCGCCCAGAAGGAGGCTGTCAAACTTGAGAAACGCTCGTATGGATTTGTCTCAAAAAGGGATGCGACCCAAAAAGACACCAGTATTCCCAAATGGGAATGTAGGACTCGAAAAACCCATTGATAAATAGGGGAGGGTCACTATATTATGTCTTCACATGAGACAGTCCCATATTCCCCAACCCTGCGGTAGATTTCCAGGGGGGCAAGAGGCCCTCGTTTTTCGTTGGTTGATGTTGAGGAGGTTAGCAACCGGCGACAATGAAAACCGGGTTCGTACTTGTTGGAGCTTATCCCCGCTGGCCCTTGCCATTCTTGTCGAATTCCCGAGGTGGATCCACCAAAGAAATCCACACCGTGTTCATCCGGAGGTCTGGGATCCCTAAGACTGGGTCCCAAGTAAACATTTGAGCGCGTGGCAACATAGGGCAACCCCATACATGGCGCAACGGTCGTCCATTTGATTTCGCTTTAAGCTTACCCAAAACAAGGTATCCTCAAACACAAACATACACTCACACATCTCAAGTTCGGTTGGAGGATACCACTTTCACAAAAGGACAAAACAACCTACACATCATTCGCCGACCCCTGGGGCTTTACCCAAAGGGATTTCCAAGCTGAGGCGAAAGAACTGGGACCAGCGGGCCCGTGAAAGACGGGCGCCGAGCCGCCGAGCGAGCGAAGGGGCAAGGTGTTCGTTCTTCGCCTCTGACGTCGGACCCCAGTTGGGTGTCAACTTTTTGCAAGGGTACTTCGCTTCAAAGGGCAACAAAAAGAAACCTCCCTTTTTTGTGGGGTTTCCTAAAAACGACACACTCGGTTGTTAGAGCCCAAGTTCCCCCCACGACTCCAGCTGCCTGAGAGCACAGTGCCCTCCGCCGTCGGCACCTGAAGGTTTCGACGCGAAGGTTTCGGATGCGTTTCACCCTTTGAAGCTTGGTCCTGCCGGCATGTGCGTGTGCAGGCATGTTGTTTACAATGATGTAGGCATATTATTATATCCACATGCAACATACTTAGCACAAAGCTAGATATGACAGCTATGAGACACAGTCTTCCACAATCCTCTGATTGTCAGCGTCCACGATAGCGGGGGAGAAAAGGACCCCGAACACAGCAACCATTTGAAAGCACAAAGTTGCGGCGACCTCTGTCACATGGACGTTTGGTTCCGTTGTAGTTTTCAAGGCTTATAGGCCCCCTTGAATATAACCCTTCACTGAACCTGGAGTAGAACCACCTAAATCACCCAAAGGGGCGACCAACCCAGCTGACACTTTGCTGCCTCCACGGTGCCGTCGAAAGGTTCCTCCGTTGGGGAGGTGGGCATCTCCGTGGGCACCTCAGCATGGAGCCCAAGCCCACTATCTCAGCTGTCGCAACCAAAGATGTTGTTTGATTCATCGCTTCAATCGAGATCCCACTTGCCCCTTATCCCAGTAGATCAAATACTAGGGTATCTTAAGTTCATGCTTTTGCTTCTGTAGAGGAGGCTCGCTTCGAGGCGCAGCTCCAAGCGCCAGCAGCTCCAGCAGAGCTTCGCTACTCAATTGGATTTTAGCCAATCGAAGGGGATTTGCTTGAAGCTGCCGTCATGTGCATGACTGAGAGCACGTTGCATATCAGGCTGGCCAACCGGGCTTGCCCGGTTGGCACGCTCTCTTTGGCATCACAGAAGTGGGTCGGGGCTCCCTACGGACGTAAATCCACTTTTGGCAACCAACAGGTGATGTTCAAAGCCACCAAACAAAATGGGGAACCCCGGAATGGGGCCCCGGTTTCACTTTGATTTCCTGTTGGGAAACAACCCCAAAAAGGGGTTGTTTACCTCAACAAGACATATGCCATCTGCTTCCAAGGCTGGCTTGCCCAAAGAGTGATCACCTTGTGGGGCATGGACTGAAAATGGAAACCAAATTAGAAAACAAAAGGACGCCTGTAACATAATGCTGCTCCTGCCCCAGCCCCCAAACACACAAAAACAAACACACACACACAAGCAAGCAACCAAACAAACAAATAAACACACAAAAAAGCAGGCAAACAAACAACCGAACCAACGAACCAACGATCCAACGAACCAACGAACCAATGAACCAACCAACGAACCAACCAACCAACCAACAAACCAACCAACCAACCAACCAACCAACAAACCAACCAACCAACCAACCAACCAACCAACCATCCAACCAACCAAAGAAACACACAAACGCACAAACGAGCAAAAAGACAAGCAAATAAACAAGCAAACAAGCAAACACACAAACAAACAAACAAACAAACAAACAAACCAAAGCAACCAACCAACCAAGCAACCAACCAGCCAGCCAGCCAGTCAGCCAGCCAGCCAGTCAGCCAACCAACCCAACAAACAGGCAAACAAAAAAACAAATTTGCACACAAACAAACAACAAAACAACAAACAAAAAAACACATTTGCACACAAACAAGCAAACAAAAACACAAACAAACAAAAAACAAACAAACAAACAAACAAACAAACAAACAAACAAACAAACAAACAAAACACAACGCAAACACACAAACAACAAACAAACAACCAACTAAACAAACAAACAAACAAACAAACAAACAAACCAACAAACAAACAAACAAACAAACAAACAAACAAACAAAAACACAAAAACACAAACACGCAAACAACAAACACACAAACAAACAAACAAACAAATGAAAGTACAACGGGTGCATCATTTGGCATCTTTTCGCTTGCTGAAAAAGCTGTTTTTGTTGGGTTCTTCAAGCCTTTTTGGGAGCCGGTGGATGAATTCACAAACCCATGTCGTTTGGTTTGTCCTTCGGGATTCTATAAACAATTGCTCCCGCATCTTCCAGCGAGCCTTCGTTTCAGCGGCTGGATAATATACTTTCTGTGCTTGCGAGCGGTTTCTTGACAAACGTGCGCTATTTGGTCTTCATGCGTTACTATCAGTCAACTGGAAGGCTGCGTTTTAAAGGAATTGAGGCTCCTTTGGAGGCACACTTTGCGCAATGTGGTCAATGATTTCAACAGAGTAGCAGCTTGCCCGGAAAAAAAGAAGGTAAAGGCCGCACAGCGAGCGCACATTCCCGCTACACAAGCGCAAATGTCCCGCAACACGAGCGCAATTCAAAAAGTGCTGTTTTTGTCACGCACGGCATCTGCAGCAAATCGTGCATGTGGAATCGGAAAGACTGAACCCCCACGATGGACAGTTCCTTTTCGATAACGCATCCGAGATCTGCACGAGCGGCAAATAACGCTCGGAAGACTCAGGCTACTTGGCACTCGGCTTTCTTGTGCGTCCGACTGGGGCAGCGACTGGTGAGCCTTTAGGAAGGGGAACAAACGGTAGGGCGTTTTGGTGGTGGCTTTTGGAGCGAGGGACAGCTGCAGGAAACGAAGCCTTTTTTGGTGTTGTTGAACGAAAGGCAGCCCTTTTTCAACGTTGCCTGTGTACGATGTGTGTTGTGGTGTGTTGTGGCGCGCTGGGTTGTGTTGCGCGTTGCGTGTTGCGTGTTGCGTGTTGCGTGTTGTGTGTTGCGTGTTGCGTGTTGCGTGTTGCGTGTTGCGTGATGCGTGTTGCGTGTTGCGTGTTGCGTGTTGCGTGTTGCGTGTTGCGTGTTGCGTGCTGCGTGCTGCGTGCTGCGTGCTGCGTGCTGCGTGCTGCGTGCTGCGTGCTGCGTGCTGCGTGCTGCGTGCTGCGTGCTGCGTGCTGCGTGCTGCGTGCTGCGTGCTGCGTGCGTGTGCTGGTGCTGTGCGTGCGCGTGTGCGTGTGCGTGCGCGCGTGCGCGCGCGCTGCGCGCGCGTGCGCGCGTGCGCGCGTGCGCGCGTGCGCGTGCGTGCGTGCGTGCGTGCGTGCGTGCGTGCGTGCGTGCGTGCGTGCGTGCGTGCGTGTGTGGTGGGTGGGTGGGTGGGTGGGTGTGTGTGTGTGTGTGTGTGTTGCGTGTGTTGCGTGTTGCGTGTCGTGTGTGGTGTGGCTTATGCATCTTCCGGCAGAAGAGGTGTGTCAAGATATGGGGACCCCAACCTATAGCGGCTTTCCTGTTGGTTTCCCTTTAAACCGTAAAAAGGGATTCCTTGAAAACACACAGACACAAATGGTGGAAACACAAACATCCGGCTTCCCGAACTAGAAAAAGGGGACACTGAGCCCAGTCCGGACCTTGGGAATTCTGAAATCTCTCGCTTCACCCTGAGGCCCAGAGTGCGCCTTTTTTTGGTCGCAGCCCCTTTCTGGCTCGTTTCAAAGAGGCAAAAACCACAGCCATTTTAAAACATGGCTGTGGGTCAAAAATGGGTGCCCAAAATGGAACTCTGATAAATGGAACCAAAGACTAAAATCTGCGGTCCCCTTGTAGGTTTATTTTGACCCATACCCACATGCTGGGGCTGAGCACCGGCATCTCCGAAGGGGACAGCCCCGCGGCCGAAGATCCTAAGGCTGAGGACATTGCACCTGGCAAGGGAGAATCAGCAACCCCACCACCCCCCTCAACCTTGCGGTTGACCAGCATAAATTCGGGGCATGTCCTGGGGGGTTGTGGAAAATCAGGGTTTCTGTGACACCAAAGTGGGCCATCCCACGACATCACTTAGAAGGGGCCCTTTTCCTTCGTGCAGAAAACTGCAATCAGGGCCCCCACCCCGAGCAGCCAAAAGGCGGCATTGTTCCGGGTGAGGTCAACCGGGGTCAACAGCCAGTAACGCCAAACGCCATCTACCCCAGCACATCTTGGGAAAAGCCCAACAGTTGGGTGGCACATTGATAGTATGACCAGCAAATCTACCCCAGCACGTTGACAGTTTGGGTGGCATGCAAGCAGTCGGAACGTGTTTCTTAGACGCCGGCAAGGGCCCCCAATGAACGAAGGGTTTGGACAGTGCGGTTCTTTTCAATTTCGGGGGACCTACGACATGGATGGTTTCCTTATTGGCTTTCCTTTCAAACCAACCAAAAAGGGCTTCCCCCCAAACAAGACACACCGATTGCTGGATCACGCCTGACCGCAACGGAGGCATCTCCTGCACACAGCGAAAAGGCCGGACAGGGCGGAGTCCGCATCCAACCGCATCCAATCACAAAACCCGCAAGTCGAGGGTTCGAACCCGGATGAGATTGTGGGAAATTGAAGGGACACCCAACTTCTTTACTACTTGTTGTATACCTAGATCTTCCAAAGTGTGTAGTTTTCATGCCTTTTCTTGAAAAGCTGCTTTTTCAGACAAACAACACTTTTTTGTGTCTCGGGCATTATTCACTTTGTCGCTCTGTGGGACAAATCCATAAGGCGAAACGGCTACAACACACGACCAAACGGCGACAATACCCGACCAAACCGCGACTTTCCCCGACCATGTTTCCGCCAAATTTGACACGACAAGTTTGCAGTGAAAAAGCGTATGTTCGACCAAAGCACTGAAAATTGTGCATGCTCAGCAAACGGCGGAAAAATGCACACCTGAAGATTCAGGTATTTGGGGCGTACCCCTGATGTTGACAGGGGTCAACAGAACCAGCCTGAAATGTATAATTCGGACAGCATAGACTGTTGGCATTGTCGGTCCCTTGGTTTCGTTTGGGGGTGACCCCTCGATTGTTCGACCAAAAGAGAAGATATTGATCCTCAATGGCAGGGGATCAATATCCCCCCCCCCCAAAGGCCTCTTCACTGGGCATCCACTTGACAGAAACCTTTCTTGTTGTTCGTGAAGTCACGATGTGGCCAGAATTCGAACCGTTTTCCCGAAGTTCGGTCAATCACCCACCATGAAACTCGCATTTTCGTGCTTTTTTCCCAGCCCCTCCATTCCCCTCCATCCCCTCCATCCCCTCCATTCCCTCTGTCCCCTTCATTTCCGTCCTGCGTCTGGGTCGGAACACCTGGCCACTTGCTCACCAAGACAATACCAAATTCGGGGCGCCTAACACAGGGAGCAGGCGCTCGCCCAGTTCAAAACTTTGCACCTGCCTTCCAAATGTCCAGCCAGAAACTGCTCCAAATGGCCACAAGGCAGGGGCGTTGCAATCCGGAAAAGAAGCTACGTGCTCGTCCTCGGTTCAGTGCCCCAAACTGACACCCCTATGGGTTGGTACCTTCAGCTTGAAGGGAATGTGGTCGCCAGTAGTTCTCGAAAAGTCACTATTCCAAAGATCCCCAACAAATTAAATGTTGGCGTGTTATATTTCTGCTGAGAAGGGGCGTTTCAGCATAGAGACCGTGTGGTTCCGATGGATTGACGCGGATTTTGTCAGCCGTACTCACTCTGCGGAAGCTCTGTGACGGGTGACTTGGGCTGTGAGATCACGTTGTTTTTGGCTTGGACCGGAAAAGTGGTCGACAACCCAAAGGGGTGTGGCTTTGTGTGAGGGTGCCCCTTTGTTGGCGGTTTAAACGGGAAGCCAAAAGAAAACCACCATTTTGGGTGGTCCCCAAAAGCGAGAGACGGCACAAATTACGTCGTCCACTGGCTGGCCGAAACTACACGCTGAAGTCCACCAGGTGGCCAGCCATACTCAAGCAACCCGACCCGGAAATAGAGGTCCCGTATTTGATCCGCAAGGCGCTGGTACCCGATTTCCAGTCTCGGGGTAGATCGACCGTGGCTCACAGGGACCATCCCCGTTGTTTGTCGAGCTTTGATCAAGGATAACAGCTAAGTGTTACTGGAGACAGGCCTCACATGGTCACGTCCGTTGATTCTACCGGGTTTCACTGCGGCAAAGGTGCATAAAGGTGTATACACACATACACACAGACACACAAACACACATAATTACGCACACACACACATAGACATATATATATATATATAGATATGATATATGAATATGTGCATATGAGGGGAAAACAACGCAATATCTAAAGATTAGCCAGGGCCAAAAGCAAATGACCGGACCCAAGCACAAAACAACTAAACAATCCATCATTCGCCCACCCTTTGTGGGGACCCGTTTACCCAAACAAAATTTTGCTTTCTGGGCCAAGGGGACCCGGAAAAGACAGGCGCCGATCGCCGCCCAGGGGGGCAAGGCGCTTTTCGCCTCTGTCGTAGCTCAGTGGGGTGTGGGCTGTTTTAAGGATACTTCTTTTGGAGGGCAACCAAAAAGAAACCTCCCTTTTTTGCGGGGTTTCCTAAAAACGACACACTCGGTTGTTAGAGCCCACATGGGACATTCGCCCACACGGGTCACCCAAATTCCCCCCACGACTCCAACCGCCTGAGAGCACAGTGCCCTCCGCCGTCGGCACCTGAAGGTTTCGACGCGGCGGTTTTGGATCCGTTTCACCCTCTGAAGCTTCCGTCATGGGCTTGTGTAGGAATGCAATGACATAGCTGTTTATATCCACATATAATATACTTAGCACAACGCTAGTTAGTTATAAGATACATGTAGTCTTCCAAAACTGTCTAATTGCCGACGTCCATGATACCGGGGGGGGGGGGAGGATCCCGAACACAGAAAGTTGCAGCGACCTGTTTCACCGGTTGACGTTTGGTTCCGTTGTAGTTTTCAAGATTTACAGGCCCCCTTGAATATGGGTATGGGTCAAAATTTAACCACCAGGGGACCGCAGGTTTTAGTCCTTGGTTCCATTTACCAGGGTTCCATTTTGGGTACCCATTTTTGACCCACAGCCATATGACCTGGAGTAGAACCACCTGCCAAATCACCCAGAGGGGCGACCAACCCAGCCGACAGTTTCTGCCTCCATGGTGGTGCCGAAAGGTTCCTCCATTGGAGAGGTGGGCATCTCTGTGGGCACCTCAGGATGGGTCCCCGCCCACTCACCAAGACACTTGACCTATTTCAGCTGTCGCAACCAAAGATGTTGTTTGAATCCGGCGCAGATGTAGCAAGCCTTGAAATGCAACATCGCTTCAAACGAGATCCCAGTTGCCCCTTTTTCCTACTAGATCAAATACTAGGGTATCTTAAGTTCATGATTTGATTCTGAGGCTCGAGTCAGAGCGCGGCGCCTCCGCTACTCCCCATAGCCCAGTGATTGTACCTTGTTTGAAGCTGCCGTACTGTGCAAGAGCACATTCTGTATCAGGCTTGCCGGAGGCGAACTTGACCTGTGATATCACTGAAAATTCAGCCTTGTCAAGAATTCAATCCCCAGCAACCAAGGAGAACCACTCTTTGGCGTCACAGGCTCCCACTGTTCCCCATCCCCTGCCGGACGTAAATCCACTTTTGGCAACCAAAAGGTGATGCTCAAAGCCACCGAACAAAATGCGGAGCGGCCAGCTTTCACTTTGAGTTGCTGAGGTCTCGCGCCGGCATTTCGAATGGAGACGCTGGCGAAGGGGCTGAGGACATCAGAGCTGGCCGGAGATGGGAGGGCTTGTTTTTTTGGTAGGCGATGTCCGTCCTTTTGGTTTCCCTTTAACAGCTCCCACAAAGGTGTTTCCCAATTTCCTTCCAGACGGAAAAGGCAAAGCTTGGGACTGTGCTTGAATGAACATCAATTACAAATCCAAACACCAACTTCTCAGCTGATCTCAAAGGCGACCCCGATGCCACGGCTTGACAACGCCCGCCAGTGCCCATGGGGAAGACAGCACCTTTTCTTTGGCAGGTGAGGCACAATAAAAGCACGGTAATAAAGCAGTCCACGCAAAATGGTGTAATGAATGCAGACGGCGACTGCACCTATCTTTCATTGGGATTGTTCTCCCTACCAAAAAAACACCACACCACATACGCGCACAAACGCGCACAAACACACAGACAAACACATACACATGGAGAGACACAGAGACACCCAGAGAGACACACACACACACAGAGACACACACACACACAGACGCACAGAGACACACAGACACACGCAGAGACACACACACACACAGAGACACACAAACACACAGAACACACACACACAGAGACAGCACGTACAGCGACACACACACACAGAGACACACACACACAAAGACACACACACACACACAAAGACACACACAGAGACACACCGAGAGACAGACCGAGAGACACAGAGAGACAGAGAGAGAGAGAGAGAGAGACACACACACACACAAACACAGAGACACACACAGACCACACACACAGACCACACACACAGACGACACACAGGAGACACACGGAAGACACACAAAAGAAACTTACACACACACTCACACAAACACGCGTCCACACACACACACAAAAATCCACACACACACACACACACCACACACACAACAGAGCAGAACAGAACACTGCACAACAGAACACAATACAGCACAAAAAAAGAAAGACAAACACAAAACTGAAGAGTTGGCTTTGGTTCAGCCTGCTTGTGTTTGGAACGTACTTGTGACCAAGAAATGTTAGTTGTGGCCCATGGCCCGCCTGACTGCTCCGGAACCGGTAGTTCCACCTCGGCTTCAAAAACGGATTTGGCTGTTGCATGCGGTCGCCATACGAGCTTCCCATTCCCCCTACCTGGTGGTTCTTTCCCGCAAGGGATTGTGAGAAGCAAAGGGGTCAGAAGATGGGCTTTGCCGGCCCTAAGAATCCGGATACTTGGAGCTGCTCCCAAACTTGGCTCAGGCAAAAGACTCAGCAAACGATTTCGTCAGGACATGCTCCCGTTGTGGACAGTTTGGGGGGAAGTCAGCGAGACCACTTACGCCCAGGGTGTGTGTCGGGAGCCCGTGGTAAGCCGCTGCAGCGGCCCGGTGGCGGCCCGGTGCTTCAGCTGCGCAAGCGCACGTCGTGGAGTTCTACAGAAGCCCCCTGCAATCCGAGGCCAAAGACCGGAAGGGGCGCAGGTGGGCCGGCTTGGCCCCCAAAGGTTGCCGCCGCCAAAACAGAAGACTCTTATTTTGCACACTATTCACAGCCAGACTACGTCCACACTGCTATACGCAGAAAAGCGTGCGCAAATGGATCTGTGCAAGTTGCTCTGCTCAAGTTGGCTCTGTGTCAGTAGCTCAGCGCAATTTGTCGGCGGAAGCTGCTCGGTGCAAGGTGCTCTGTGCAAGTGCTCCGCGCAGAAGAACCCTTGGTCACGCTTTCGGGAAATTTCCGGGCTCCCGCGCATCGAGGTCAAACTCGCCTGGCCATGAACCGCAACTGCGTGCGCTGACCGACTGGTGACCATGGCTGCACCGCACTGAGAAAAAAATTGGACCTGTTGGCTTATGGCTGGCCAAACACACCCTTTGGTGTCCGTGTCTTGTCGCTGGCGCCCGTTTTAGGGCTGTTTTGCAGGGCAACCACTCCCAAGCAGAAGTTTCTTGCTAGCCACTGGAATGGTCTTCCCAGATCTCAAGAAGTGAAACCAAGAGGAAATCAATGTCCGGGCCCTCTGCAGCATTCGGGGCCTGCCTGAGACAGCGCTGGCAATGTCCCGAGGCACCTTGGGGATTGCCCGAGTCCCTCTCGGAGACGAGGGAGCTGCGCAAGTCAAACGGAAGTTCGCTCGAGAATCTAGAGTGTCAAACGAGATGTTCTACAGCAATATGCACACCGATCGGCACTCATACCACATCATGATTGGAGTTAGGCCCAGTTATAGAATGTATATGGCTGTGGGTCACAAGTTGGTATCCAAGATGGAAGCCTGGTAAATGGAACCAAGGACTATAGCCTGGAATCCCCCAGTGCTTTAACTTTGACCCATACCCATACTTCATGGTTTGCTTCACATGGAGTCACTGGTATGTAACATGTATCAACTAAGTCTACCCCAGTGATGTTTTCATGTTGTTAGCAGCTCTTTTGCCGTTGTTCGGGGACCCACTCCAGGTGAACCCCAGGTGGGACTGGAAAACCTCGCCCAAAAGCCACCAAGCCCCAGCTCATTTGGATCTGGGCCGCCGGGCCTCCACTGACGGCACCTCCAAAGGCGGCGCCTGAGGCGAGCTGGGCAGCTCCGTGGGCACCTCGAAATCGATGCGAGACCGAACGGCGCGGTGGATGCTGGTGGTGTGCTTAGGGGAAACCATGAAGAATGGTCCTCCACTGAACGGTGGCTTGATTCGCAACTGTTTTATTGATTTAGCTACTCCTCCACTTGCAAAAGTAAATATAATATGCAAGTAGTGATGAATGGATTCCCTTTAAACCAACAAGGGGGGAATTACACGTTTTCTGAAGCGAATGGAAGTACTGTAGCGGGTGCAGGGCATCCTGGGGCACGTGTTCGATATGCTGAAGAAGAGATCTTTGCGTGGACTCTTCAAGCCTTTTTTGGGTGCTGGTGGACAAATTCGGGGTGCGGCGTTGCGCTGTGCTGTGTGCTGTGTTGCGTGTTGCGGTGTGGGGTGTTGCAAGTTGTGTGCGGTGTGGCTTTCCGGCCGAAAACGGTGTGTGACACAAAACATCGGGGACCCCGACCTTTCGTGGTTTTCCTCTGGTTTCCCCGTTAAACCATAAGCTCAGGTGATATTCCCAGCTCATTTTCGGAACCACCCTCGCGGAAGCCCGCTGGTGGAAACCTGTGGAACCTCACGAGTCAGAAACACACACACATCGGAAAAACAAATGGGGAGAAAAACAAATATGGTGGACAAAACACACACACACACATGGTGGAAAAACATCGGCAAACTACTCTAATTCCCTAGAAATAGGGCAACCGAACCGGATGGCTGAGCTCATTTGCCCAGAGCTTTCTGAGCTCAATGAAAAGGAACCCCCCAGCCTTTGGTTTTGTGGGCGCTTCTTTTTTGGAGAAGCCCCTGTCTGGCGGGTTTCAAAGTGGCAACAAGCTACCTTTTGCGACAGTTTCTGGGCTCAGCACCGGCATCTCCGAGGGGGAGAGCCCCGCGGCCGAAGATCCCAAGGCTGAGGACATTGCGCCTGGCAAAGGAGGAACCGGGGACCCCTACCAGCCCCGCCCCCCCGCCCCCGGTGTTTCTTTTGAGGCTCGACCGTGCGGTTGACCAGCATAAATTCGAGGGGTTGAGGAGAATCACAGTTTCTGTGGACACCAACGACATCACGTTAGAAGGGTCCCTTTTCCTTCGTACAGAAAACTGCCAAACCCTCTTTCTCACAATCAGGACCCCCACCCCAAGAAGCAAAAAGGCAGCAATTGCTCCGAGTGAGGTGTACCTGGGACAACAGCCAGCAACGCCATAATTACGCCTACTGGTTCAAATCTCAGGGAATTAAATCTGCCCCAGCACAGGTTTGGAAAACGACTTGCTTTTGCCAAAGGAGGCCTGTGCATCAACCCTCGTTTGTCGGTAGGACCCCCCCTCCAGCAGGAAAACCAAACCATGGAGGCTATGTCAATGACCAGGGCCCATTGACAAGTTGGGGCCAAAAAGCACATGCTTGTCCTTTGATGCAAGCGGTCGAAACGCGTTTCTTAGACGCCGGCAAGGGCCCCCAATGAACGAAGGGTTTGGACAGTGCGGTTCTTTTCAAATTCGGGGGACCTACGACATGGATGGTTTCCTTTTTGGCTTTCCTTTCAAACCAACCGAAAAGGGCTTCCCCCCAAACAAGACACCGATTGCTGGATCACGCCTGACCGCAACGGATGCACCTCCTGCACACGGCGAAAGCAGCCGGACCGGGCGGAGTCCGCATCCAACCGCATCCAATCACAAAACCCGCAAAAATTGAGGGTTCGAACGCCACTGAAAGGGAAACCCAACTTCCTTGCTACTCGTTGTATATTTAGGTCGTAATTACCCCTGATGTTGACAGGGGTCAACAGAACCAGCCTGAAATGTATAAAGCCATTTTGGGACAGCATGGACCGCCGGCATGGTCGTTCTTTTGGTGTCATTTGGGGGCGACCTCGTTCTTTTGTTCAACCAAAAGGGCCCGCAATGGCAGGGGGGCATCATCACCTCTAAAGGCCTCCCCACTGAGCATCCACCTGCTCAGTGGGGAACAGAAACCTTCGTGAAGTGCATTCGCCCAGAATCCAAATTGTTCTAAGTTTCGATCCCACATCCACCATGAAACTCGCCTTTTCGCGCTTTTTTCCCAGCCCAGTCCATCCCCATCCATCCCCCCCCCGTCCCCTTCGTCCAGCCCCGTCCTGCGTCCGGGGATCGCCTGGCCGCTTGGTCTCAAGAGCCCAGAACTTCGTTATGGGCGCCTGACATGCTGTGGGTGGTTGCGAAATCCATTTCGCACCACTGTTCAGAAACCCTTGAATGATTCGATTCCCCAACGTACATGCCAACAAACAGTGGTTTCAACCATGGTTTCAGTTCGTTGTGTGAAATTGATTCCGTCCAGCCACAGGGAGCGCCCTGAAGTTGGAAGGTTGATGGTACTCCGCCCAGGGCTTGCACCGAGGACATCTCCCCTACGTGATTGCTATGTCCAGATGAGGCCTGAAATAAAAAGGCTACAAACCGAGCCACGCTGCACACAAAGGCAGGGCACAAGTTTGAGGCAAGTCACCTTTGACGTTCCAATCCGGAAAAAAAAAAAAAAAAAAAAAAAAAAAAACGAGGAAAAAATAATTGCTCGTCCTCGGTTACAGCAAGTGCCCCAAATTGACACCCCTTGTATATGGGTTGGTACCCTC
>CAUJNA010000446.1:2268350-2413350 GCA_963377175.1 Effrenium voratum
CAGCGAGCTGCCTGCAACTTGCTATATATGCTAATTGTTCGGTGCAGTATGTGCAGTTGCTCTGTGCAAGTTCTTGCGCAGCAGCTCTTTTCGAGTGGCTCTCTTCGAGTGGTCTCTTTCAGAATGCCCTGTGCGGGGTGGGTGCTTCGCACAAGTGCGACGCGGTCTGCGCACTGCTAAAAACGCTCTGCGCAAGTCTGCGCAAGTGCTCTGCGCGTAGCTTTGTTCAAGTTGCCCCGCGCAAACTCTGCGCGCAAAACAGTCTTTCCACGATGCTCTTCGTATTGCTCTGCGCAAATGCCTGGCACAAGTTGCTCTGCGCAGGTGCTCTGCACGCATGTTTGCAAAATTCTCTGCGCAGCAATGTACGTCTGTGCAAGTCGCTTTGCACAAGTGCTCTGCGTGCTTTGCGCAAATTGCTATGCGCAAGTCTGTGAAGTCTGCGCGCCGCCCTCCGCGGGTGCTCCGCGCAAGTTTCGTTGCGCAAGTCACGATTTTCGCGGGGACGCACTTCACGTAATATGTTGTACGGAATGGAATGGAGCTGCGGGCATGCGGTTCACGAGGCAAAGGCAAAACCAGCAGGCAACTTCCGGGGACCAGCTCGCGAAGCAGCAGCAAAAACACACACAAAGTTCGTACAGGACCAGCGAGAGGACAGACCATCCCCGCAAACCGGGATCACCAAAAAAAACAAAAAGCCCTCAGCTTTCGCGCATCAACCTCACGCCGATCCCCGCAGAGGGTTGCGCGCAGACCACAGAAATCGCAAAAAGCTAGTCCTTAGCTTTTTGTCGTCGACCACGCCAACCCCCGCAGAGCCGCAATCCCGCGCAAGGAGCCCGCGGTAAGCCGCTGCAGGGGCCTGGCGGCGGCCTAGCTGTTTGGGCGGGGTCGTCGTGGAGTTCTACACAGAGACAGGTAGGGGCAAAGGCAGATCACAACCTTCGCCTGTTCCACTTGACGGCTTGGCCCCCCAAAAATGCAAAGGTTGCACCTGCCAAAAGAAGAATCTTCCACTTACGCAGACTATTCACACCCAGACTATATACACCCACACTACTCTACACAGGCAATGGCGCGCAGACTACTCGCCTCTGTGCAGACTCTGTGCAAGTTAGTCTGCGCAAGTTGCTCTGCGCAGATGGCTCTGTGCAAGTAGCTCAGCGCAAGTTGTCCCGGCGTGACTCTGCGCAAGTGGCTCTGTGGAAGTTGCTCGGTGCAAGACGCTGTGCCCTAGTGCTCCATGCGGAAGAAACCACTTAGTCATGTTTTTGGAAATTTCTGGGCTCCCGCGCATCGAGGTCAAACTCACCTGGCCATGAAAAGCAACTGCATGCACTGACCGCAACAGCGGTCAACTGGGGACCATGGTCGTACCCCACGGAGAAAGAAACCAAGAAAAACTTGTTCAACCAGTCTTGGCCAAACACACCCTTTTCTACTGGTGTCCGCGTCTTGTCGCTGGTGCCCGTTTTAAGGCTGTTTTACAGGGCTTCGTGTTTCTTGCTACCACTGGAACGGTCTTCCCGCAGCAGACCAAGAGGAAAGAAATCCCGCCGCAGCATTCGGGGCCCGCCTGACACAGCGCTGGCAATGTCCCGGGGCACCTCGCGGATTCCACTCGAGTATTCAGAGGGGCTTTGGTTTGCAAAATCAGCTGCGCCAGTCAAACGAAGTGCCCCCCAGAATATTGAGGAGCAAAAGTAGCAATACCAGATCGGCTTTTGTGGATGAATCCCAACAGCCACCAGCCCCCAGCTAATTTGGATCTGGGCCGCCGGGCCTCCACTGAGGGCATCTCTAAACGGGGCGCCTGTGGCGAGGTGGGCAGCTCCGTGGGCACCTCGAAATCGAATCCCCGGCACTTCTGCAGCTCAGCATGGTTTTGCACAAGGCCGCATTGGGTTGGTGTGCTTATGACCATGACGAATGTTCCTCCACGGCTTTGCAACTTGTTCTTGATTTAGCTGTTCCTCCATTTGCAAAAGTAAACATCTTTCCAGCCCTGTAAGGCTAACAGGGGAAAGTACAGCATGTTCCTAAGCAAAAAGAAGTGTCGTAGATGGTGTGTGGCATCCTAACATGATTAGAGTTGGGCCCAGTTGTAGAATGCATATTTCATTGTTTGCTTCACGCTGAGTCAGTGAAGTGAGCGGTACAAAGCAAAATGTATCCTAAGTCTACCCCAGCTAAGACTCCTGTTCGATTGAAAAGGCTAGCAAATGGAGGCATCGTAGAGGGTGTGTGGCATCCTAAAACTCCTGTTCGCTTGATGTTGGTTGAGGGGGGGGGGATCCAAAAATCATAACTGCAAAAAAAGCACACGCAAGCTTGCCTCCTAGCTGGTGCGACGGGGTCATTTTCAGGGCGTTTTGATTGTTGTTTTTCGAGTGACGGAAAGCTCGAAGAAATTTCGGTGTGTGTGTGTGTGCGCGTGTGTGTCTCTGTGCGTGTGTGTTTGCGTCTTTGCGTGTGTCCCCTTGTGTGTCTGTGTGTGTGTGTGTGTGTCTGCGTGTGGAGCGTCATGTGTGGTGTGTTGCGTTGCGACGCGGTGTTGTGCGGTGTGATGGGGCGTGGCGCTGTGCTGCGCGGTGTTCCGTGTTGTGTGCCGTTGTGACGCAGTGTCGGGTGTGTTGATGTTGTGATGTTGTGTGTTGTGTTTCGTGTTACATGTTGCGTGTTGCATGCTTATTGCGAGTTGTGCGCAGTGTGGCTTGTAGGTTCCCAGCACAAAATGGTGTATCAGATCAAGAGGACCGCAACATAGTGGTTTTCTTGTTGTTTTCATAGTTTCCCGTTAAACCATGAAGAAGCCATCCTTTAAACACACACACACACGTGCTGGAAAAACAAAGCAAACTACTGTGGTTCTCCAAATAGGAAGAAGAGGAACCGAGCTCAGTCCGGACCGGTGGCTTCTGAATTCTCACGGTTTTACGGAATGGCTGCGCTCGCTTGCCCAGACTTGCATGAGCTCAATGAAAAAGGAACCTTCTAGCCTTCGGTTTTCTGGGCGCCCCGTTTGTTGGGAGGAGCCTCTTTCTCGCCGGGTTTCAAAGAGGCAACAAGGGTCGCTAACTTCAGTTTCTGAGGCTGAGCACGGGCATCTCCGAGGGGGACAGCCCCACGGCCGAAGATCCCAATGCCGAGGACATTGCTCCTGGCAAAGGAAAATCAGGGACCCTACCCACGCCTGCCCCAGGTGTTGACCATAAACTCGGGGTGTTGTGGAAAATCCGGGCTTCTGTGATACCAAAGCGCGCCATCCCCCAACATCACGTTAAAATGGTCCTCTGAGGCGTCCTGGCCGGGAGATCCTGCCAACAAATCCTACCCATACATCTTGATCCTGTAAAGATCCTCCCGCACACATCTTAAGACGGTCGAGGTCTTGCGCGTGCGCGGGGCTGACAAAGATTTCGTTGCGAGAAATATTGTAGAGCATGCTCCCTGCAGATCTTGATCAGAACACTCGTAGAGGCTGTCCTATAAAGAGATCAAACCCAGAGACGCTGTGCCGAGATGGACTAGGGTTGGGCTGTTGGGCTGTTCGGGTGTTGGGCTCGTGGGCTGCTGGGCTGTTGGGCTGCTGAGAGGAAAAGTGAAGGGAGAACAGAGATTCCTTGTTTTGGCGGTTTTCTGCCTGGACATGTAGTGACTCATGATAACTTGATGAATCAGATATCCTGCGCCGGCCCTGCGTAGAGACCCACTCAACAGATCATGCGCAGGACCTGCCAAGGTTTATGTCGAGACATCTTGTAGAGGACTCACTCTACAAATCCTGAAGAAAGAGCTTGCAGCTGCAAACATCCTTCCACAGAGATCTTGCCGAGGGATTTACAGAAAAATGTTTGTGCTTCTGCTGCGGCTAGTTTCATGTTACCTGCGCGGGTTCCTGTCTGACATTTTTAGCCACTGTTTGCAGTCCTTGCCGGTGAGGTCAACCGGCACGGGACAACAGCCAGTAACGCCAGTTGGCTCAAATCTCAGGGACCCAAAGGCTCAATATCTCCCCCCACACAGGTTTAGACAAAGCGACTTTCCGTTTCCCAAGGAGACATGTGCACCAAGCATTGCTTCTTGGGAGGGTCCCTTTGCCAGGAAAACCAAACCATGGAGGCTATGTCAATGGTCTCAGGGGATGGGTCCAATGACCCGGGCCCAGTGACAAGTTGAGTAACTATAAACCTTTGGTGCAAGCGATCGGAGCGCTTTTGATAGAAGAGTCCCCAGGGAATGAAGGGACCAACTAGTTCCTCCCAGACAAGGCACACCAAATACATCGCTTGCTGTTCGGCTCCCATCACGCCTGATCGCAACGGAGGCACCTCCTGCACACGGCGAAAACAGCCGGACAGGGCGGAGTCCACATCCAACCACATCCAATCACAAAGCCCGCAAATTGAGGGCTCGAAGAAGGGATCCTTACTACTTGTTGTATACTTACGGCGTACCCCTGCATAGACTGTCCACATTGTCGGTCCCTTTGTTTCGTGTGGGGGTGATCCCTCAATTGTCCAACAAGGCAACATAGTGATCCTTAAGCAGGGGGCCAATATCACCCCTAAAGGCCTTTCCAGTGGGCAAATTCTCCATGAAGTCGTAGTTTCCCAGAATCCGAACCGTTTTCTCAAAGTTGGGTCGAACATCCACCATGAAACTCGCCTTTTCCTGCTCTTTGCCCAGCTCCCCTGCATCCCTTCCGTCCCCTTCGTCCCTGCCGTCCCCCTTCGTCCCTTCCGTCCTGCGTCTGGGTCGGAACGCCTGGCCGCTTGGTCAAGAGCCCAGAAATTTGGGGCGCCTGACATAGGGAGCGCCCTGAAGTTGAAAGGTTGATTGTACTGCACGCAGGGCATGCACCGAGGACATCACCTCTACCTGATTGCTATGTCCAGATGAGGCTTGAAACAACTGCGACACACCGAGCCACAAATGGCCACACAAAGGCAGGGCACAGGTTGAAGGCAAGTCTCCTTTGACGTTCCAATCCGGAAAAACTACTACTTGCCCGGCCTCGGTTAAGTGCCCCAAAATCCAAACTAAAACCCCTTGCATATAGGTTGGCACACTCAACTTGAACGGAATATGAACGGAATATGGTCGCCATGAGCTACATGAAAGTCACAATTTGGCTATTCAACAGATCCCCTAAGGGGTGCTAGTTGGTACACGCACAGTGGCTCCTGAAAGGAGCGCGTGTGCTGATGTCTTGTTGCCTTTTGACTTGTCGCTGGCAAAAAGCAACAAATCCCCTACAATTTACAGGTTGGCTGGTTGAAGGGGAAATAAAGGGTTATCAACCAGGCCAAACAAAAATGAGAAAGGCCCGTATTGTTTGTTTCTCAAAACCGGGCCTTTGGGTGTTTTCCCTTTCTTTCCCTTTGGATTCTCTTTACTTCAGTACAAAGAGGGTCCCAAAGGCGAATCCAGGACTCATACATCCCATTGATAAGTGGGTGATCCAAATTTAGAGGGGTTGGGAGTGGTTCAAAGGGAACTCCAGGGCACGCCGCCATACTGTGGATGGACGAAATGCATTTCGCGCCACCTAAGATGCCCTGAAGTGATAATTCCCCTGTAAATACCAACAAACAAATGGTGTCCCGTGTTTCAAAGTGGTGCAGGATTTTGTCCATCCACAGTAGGTCTCCAGGTGAGATAGCCCCGTATTTTGAGAAGATCGCCCAGTGAAAAAAAAACAACGGTGAAACAATGAAAAACTAGCTTCGTACTTTTCGGAACGCTTCCCCGCTGGCCCTTGTCTGCTTAGTACTCTGTTTAACATCCGAAGGAGGTGGATCCACCTCAAAAACAAAATCCACCACCGTTTTCATCCGGAGGTCTGGGATCCCTAAGACTGGGTCCCAAGTAAACTTTGGGGCGGCAAACAAAATGGAGCGCAACCTTGGCGCGGTTGTCCATTTGGCTTCCCTTTAAACCTACCCAACAAAAAAGTACCCTCGAACAAAAAAAACACACACACACACTCATCGCAAGGACCAAGAAGTTAGCTTAGAGCATGTCAATTGAACGGACCCAAGGACAAAACAAACCGAAAACAGTCCGTCTTTTGCCCACCCATTGTGGGGGTTTACCCAAACAAAAAGGGATTTCACAGCAAGAACTGGGACAAGGGGGCCCGTGCAAGACGGGCCAATCACCTCCGATGTCGGACCCCAGATGGGTGTCTTTTCAGGGTACACTTTGGAGTCAACCAAAAGGAAACCGCCCTTCTTGTGGGGGTGTCCTGAAAGAAACGCCCGGTTTTTAGAGCGCACACGGGACATTCGCCCACACGGGTCGCCCGAATTTCCCCGACAACTCCAACCGCCTGAGAGCACAGTGCCCTCCACTGTCGGCACCTGAAGGTTGCGACGCTGCGGTTTCGGATCCGATTCACCCATTGAAGCTTCCTGCTGGCATGGGTTTGTGTAGGCTTATTGTGTACAATGATCTAGCTCTATATGTATATATATATCCATATAATGTATAGTTATGATACATGTAGTCTTCCAACACCTCCAAATGTCAGCGCCCGACACGGCTTTGGGACCTCTTTCACCGGACGTTTGGTAGAACCCAACGTACGCTTTCAAGGGGACTCGATTGAATACAACCTTCACTGAACCCAACGAGTAGAGCCACCTACATCGCCCAAAAGGGGCGGCCAACCCCCGGCCGATTTGCTGCCTCGGTGCCGAAGAAAGGCTCCTCCGTTGGGGAGGTGGGCATCTCCGTGGGCACCTCACGGAGCCCAAGCCCAAGCATCTCAGCTGTCGCAACCAAAGATGTGGTTCAAGAGTTGAAATGTGATTCATCGCTTCGAACGAGATCCCACTTGCCCCTTATCCTACTAGCTCGAACGCTGGGGTATCTTAGGTCCATGTTTGATGATGTAGAAGAGGCTCGCTTCGAACCCTCAAAGCGCTTGCAACTCCAGAGATCCGCTGCGGGTCCTAGCCAATGGAAGGGACCTTGTTTGAAGCTGCTGTAATGCGCATGACTGAGAGCACATTCTATATCAGGCTTGCCAACCGGACGTGGCCGGTGATATCACCTGTATTTTGGCCTTGTCGAGAATTGATTGCCTAGCGACCAGGCAGAACCACTCTTCGGTATCACAGAAGTGTGAAGTGGGACGGGGCTCCGTCTGTTCCCCATCCCCGGCGGGACGTAAATCCACTTTTGGCAACCAAAAAGGTGATGTTTAACGCCTCCCTTTGGCAAACAGCCCCAACAACGGGGTGTTTAACTCTAAAATACATGTGCAATATGATTCCAAGACCGACTTGCTCAAAGCACGATCACCTCTTGGGGCGTGGACTGAACATGGAAATCGAAATACAAGACAAAAATAACGTTGTATCATAAAGCTGCTCCTACCCCTGCCACCAAACACACACGCACACCAACAAACAGACTTAAACAACAAGCAAACAAGCAAAGAAACAAACATAACAAACAAAACAAATAATTAGACAAACAAACTATCAAAAAACAATCAAACCACTCCAATGGCACCAAAGCAAAGCAAAGCAAACCCAACCCAACCCAACCAAACACATCAACAAACAAACAAACAAACAAACAAACAAACAAAGAAAAAAAGAAAGAAAGAAAGAACGAAAGAACGAAAGAAACAAACAAACAAACAAACAAACAAACAAACAAACAAACAAACAAACACACACAAATAAGCACACAAGCAAGCACACAAGCAAGCAAGCAAGCAAGCAAGCAAGCAAGCAAGCAAGCAAGCAAGCAAGCAAGCAAGCAAGCAAGCAAGCAAGCAAGCAGGCAAGCAGGCAGGCAGGCAGGCAGGCAGGCAGGCAGGCAGGCAGGCAGGCAGGCAGGCAGGCAGGCAGGCAACACACAAACACACATGCGCACACATACGCGCACACCCCCGAAAAACTCGACTGCTCATCAATGTTTGCCTCTCTCTGTCTGTGGTTGTGAGTGGTGTTTGCGGGTTGCTTTCAGAACTTCAGAAAATGCAAAGGAAGAAGAAAAACAACTCTGCAGCAAGAAACCGTTGCAAGCAGGTTTCGCAAGGCATGTTGTTGTGTTAGATTTAAAGAAGCGACAGGCAAAAACAAGCGCAGCCCAGAGAGCGGAATGTCAGGCCAGAAACACACACCGCCAAAGTTTCTTCACACCGCGTTCCTCATATTTCCCCGGAAAACATTACCCCCTTGGAAACTCACCTAGGGGCCCGCAAGATGTTTGAAAGAAAGGGAGCCCTGCTAAAGGGCGGTGTTGAAACCAACCTGCGTCATGTAAGCCTGGCGCCAGGACTGAGGTCCCGCGCCGGCATCTCGACCGGCGACGCCGGCGAAGGGGCCGAGGACAGAGCTGGCCGGGAGATGGCGCTGGGTTTGCGATGTGTTTTCTTGCTGGTGCGATAGGCAGTGAATGAGTTGGAATGACCCCGATTCAAACCATCCCCTATGGTTTCCTTTAAGGAAGTGAAGGAGTTGAATGACCCTGATTTGAGAGAGTTGAAATGACCCTGATTCAAACCATCCCCTATGGTTTCCTTTGAGGAAGTGAAGGAGTTGAAATGGCCCTGATTCAAACCATCCCCTATGGTTTCCTTCAAGGAAGTGAAGGAGTTGAAATGACCCCTGATTCAAACCATCCCCTATGGTTTCCTTTAAGGAAGCGAAGGAGTTGAATGACCATGATTTAAACCATCCCCTATGGTTTCCTTTAAGGAAGTGAAGGAGTTGAAATGACCCTGGTTCAAACCATCCCCTATGGCTTCTTGTAAGGAAGTGAAGGAGTTGAAATGACCCTGATTCAAATCATCCCCTATGGTTTCCTTTAAGGAAGTGAAGGAGTTGAAATGACCTTGATTTAAACCATCCCCTATGGTTTCCTTTAATGAAGTGAAGGAGTTGAAATGACCCCGGTTTAAACCATGCCCGATTTGGCTTCCAATTTAGGTTGGTTGGTTGGTTGGTTGGTTGGTTCGTGGCCAGCGCATGTTAGCGAGGCCAGGCCCGCGCTTCCCCCCCGGCCGAAGCTTGGGGTTCAAGCCGGCCGGAAACTAGATGCAGCCAAGACACAGGCCACACCATGGGCGAGCGGGTCAACCCAAGGGTGGCGCAAGTGTGGAAAACAGCAACGCAAGTAATGCCCACGCTGGGGCCACGGAGGGCCACGCAAGGGCCAAGACAGGAAGTGCAGGAAGGCCACGAGAAGGCCACAGAAGGCCATGACGGGGCCGAGACAGGAAGCAATGTAAGCAAGGTAAGGCCACGCAGGGCCAAACATGCCATGCGGGGCCGCAGAAGGTTGCGCAGGGCCCAAGACAGAGAGAGCAAAGGCCACGAAGGCGACAGAGGGAGGAAGCAGAGAAAGGCAAAGTATGGCCACACGGGGGCCGAAGAAGGCCATGCAGAGGCCAAGACAAAAGTCCCGCAAGGGTCCAGCAGCCAAAGACGGAAGCAAAGTAAGCAAGACCCGCAGGGGGCCACGGCCACGCAAGGGCCAAGACAGGAAGCAAAGAGAGCAAAGTAAGGCCACGCGGGGCCACAGAAAGCCACGCAGGGGCCAAGACAGGGTACAAAGGAATCCCAAAACGGTTCATTCCCTCATTTCCTGCTGAGGTCTGGGTGCTTCTGAAAGTTAGGCCTTTTTGGTAGGTGATGTCCTGTTGGGTAGCCCAAAAAGAGGTCTCCCACAAAGGCGTTTCCAATTTTGAGACAGACCCTTCTAGACAGACAAGGCGAACGCAGGGACTGTGCTTGAAGAGAAGCCAAATGGACAATTCCGAATCCAAGCAAACCTCAACTTCTCAACTGATCTCAAAGGGGACCGCTCCAGTACCCATGCGGAAAACAGCACCTTTTCTTTGGTAGGTGAGTCACAATCAAAACCAGTATGAAAGGAGTTTACGCAAAATTCCGCAATGAATCCAGAGGCACCTATCTTTCATTGGTGTTGTTCCCATACTAACCTTCTGCTACCCGGGTTTGAATTGTGTTTCAGGTGATTTTCAAGAGACACCCTCCAAAACCCTGGCAACACCAAGGTCAACAAGAGAACAAAGAAAGTCAAAGTCAGCGTTTGCTTGCTTGTTCTCAGAAGGGACCCTACCCCCCCCCCCCCGCCACCACCCCAATGACCAGCCCAAAAATTGAGGGCAATGAGCCTCATACAGGAAGTAAGGCTTTACAGCTTGACGGGGTCTTTGCGAGGGCTCTATGGAGTGCCTGGAACTCCGAGAAATTCCAAGTGGATCCTTGGAAATTGGAGTGCCACTCCCCTCACTTGCCAATCAACGTCAGCCAATGGGATCGCTTCGTGGCTCTCGCGATCCCGTTCCTTGCAGCCCTGCGAGAGACTCGAGCCGAAACGAATCGATTGAATCGGACAGGCACTTTTCAGAAGCGACAAAGCAAGAGTAACATAAGACAACCATCCGAGTCCCCATGAGCAAATAGACAGACATGAACAAATAAGCAAAGACAAGCGAAGGAGAGTTCCCCGTGCGTTCGCCCAAAAAGGTTTGGGAGCAGATTTGAAACCTGGTAGAATAACCAAAACGGAAAAGCCATCAGAGGATTTGCTACCCTCAAGTTTGATAATCTTTAGGAAGAACCCCTGCCCAAGGTACGCTGATCTTCCAACGGCTCCAAAAAGCCCCGAAACTCTCTCCTGACCTTCCTTCTGGTTAAGCACGTCCATTCAAAACCCGTCTGGCAGGGAAGCTCCCCCGAACAAAACCCGCGATGATGCGGACGGAGAGTCCATGGATTCACGTTTCTCTGGGGGCCCAACAAAACAAAGCGTGTTGCCCAAACGGGAATCCTTGCAAGTGCCCCAAATTGTGCAACTGCATTCAACTACACACCAAGGGAACTCCAGTAAATTCAGGAATTGGTTTCCTTGTTTAAACTATGGCAGGGGATCCACCGTACTCGGGCCTACTCAGGCCAAAACCCGTCCGCATGGCCTGACTGGTCAGGGACTGGGAGATCAACCTGAGTCGCAACATGGAGCTCCCTTTGGCTCCCCTTTTAACTTTCCCGGAAGGGAAACGCACAAAAACGGAGACGCACATATTGCAAGTACAGTACGTATACCCTCAAAAAGCAGACATGCCTTTTTTTCTTGCAAGTACCCTCCCGGCGGTTCCATGCATTCCCCTTTCACTTCGAGAAGAGCAGCTTCCACTTGCAGGGTACCTGACGGCCCTCAGGTTTGCCAAAATCAAAAGCTTGGGGAAATCACTGCGACCTCTACTTCACTGCGACTTCCGACGCCCGGAAATGGGTCTGGCTCGCGTCCCCGCCAACGCCTCAAGTCTCAACCGAAGAAACGCCTGGGTCGGTAGGGGCGTAAGAGGTTGGCAGCGAAATGTCCAACAAGTGAGGCTTGTCCAAACCCATGGCTCAAACATGCTTAATTGACTGTTGTTAGGCTAAGCCCTTCGGACACCAACCACTTTGAAGATGATTTCCTATTGTAACTACATGCCGTTCATGGCCAAAATGCTTTAGCTTCTGCCGCGAAACCGGCAGTTGAAGCTAAGAATATGTTTTTTTTCCTGCAGTTCCTAGAAGAGTTCGGTCCTCTTTCTCAGAGTTTTTGGGTGTCCTAAGTCATTATTGTTGGACCAAAGCGGCTGGATGTTTTTTGCTGGGTTGTTGATGGTTTGCCTCTCCCAAAAAAGAACAGATCCCTGGAGACAGAGGGTGAGTTGTCCGCCCAAGATATGATTCAGCCCTTATTGGGGGCATCCATCTAACTCAGCACCGTGTCTAGGTACGTGAATAAACCGAATACACCCGATCACTCAGAGAGTCCCTCTTTGCTTGTCATAGTTTCTCAATCTGGGATTCACAGTGCTTACAAGTTGGCAGTTTAGTCACCCCTTGAAACGAATCCAGTCCCTACACCCAGTTGATTTACCCAGCAGAGTTTGGCCAAAACCTGGTTTCAACATCTTTGAACCAGTGTTCAAAGTTCCAAAGCAGCCTCCTGTTGATTTCTCTTCAGGGGGTCAGGGTCGCAACTGGATGTTGAAACCAACGATCCGAAGCCGGTGGCGCATCCACTTCTCCCCGGGCCGGGCGCCCGCGCATCCAAATCAAACTCGCCTGGAAGCTTCGCTGTGGCTGTGAGGAAAAAGGCAACATATGGACGGCGCGTCTTTTCTTGGGGCCGCACAAAAACAACAGTGGCGTCGTGTTTTTGTTGTTGGTTCTCAAGAAAGGACACTCAGATATCTTGAGCGAACCTCACAAACGAGGAAATCATGCCAAACATATCAGGCATATTCTCCAAAACCCTCGCACCCGCTGCGCCGCCAGTTTCGTCCCCTGGGCCGCAAGTTGTGCAAGATTGCGCCTAAAACCGCTCCCTTGAAAGAGTCCCCTGGAAGGGCTGGTAGGGTCCCTGGACATGGCCCGACACTTTCCCTTGTCCAACCACCCTCAAAGGCCTCTGGGCTTTCAATGGCGCTCCAATTGGAAGAAAACGGTCCTTGAGAAACACCCAAATGACAGGGTGTTCCTTTGACCCCTTGGAACAAGTTCGGCCTGACCCCACATTTATGAACCCATGAATTAACATGGGGCTCCTAGTCAACCAGGAATTCTAAATCCGGGGTTGCCAATCAGAGGAAATCTGCAATTCCAACAAGGAATCAGCTTCCCGCTCATTGGTAGTTTGGGCTGCTGGTTTGGAGGTTTGGTGGGATTGCCCATTTACCCTCTACAGGAACCAGGGGCTCACCATCCAAACCACCAATCGAGAATTGGCTACTTGAAGAAAGTTTGAAAAGAAGAGCCCCGGGGCACGTAAACGAAACCAAGCCGCTGCTCAACTGAATAAGCCCGAAAAACAAACCAACAGCGAACATGAACTGAACAAACAGTGTCATCTAACAAGCAACATAACACTACAACACAGCACAACATAACAACCAACATAACATCTAACCACATAACTATTCAACACGTTACACCGGAAAACCCAAAACACGTTGCACCCACATCCTGAACCAAACTAACACACGACACACGCGCCTGATACCGCGCTGGGCTCGGCGGCGTGCGGTACCTCGGCGCAACGCAAGGACTCCGACGTAGCAACGCAAGGACTCCGACGCGTGTCAATTACTCATATTGTAGAGGTTCGGAGCAAACCCACACAAAATGCAGTATTTGATGCCTTGTAGCAGGGACTCTGTCTGCTGGTCCGGGAAAAGCTCGGTGAAGGAGCCCTTTTTGGGGATCCCGGGTGGATCAAACCCAGCTGTTCACGGGGTGAATTCCAATGAATTGCCACCTGAGCTGCAACGGGTAATCTTCGCAATCCTCTCAACAATCGCTTGCTCAAAACGCCACTGACAAAGGTACTAATAACAACTGGAGCAAACATCACAAGAGATCCATGTCATCCATGGTACTGGTGAATGAACCTGGAACCAAAATGAAACCAGGGAGATTCATCTGTGTTCAACCAGACTGGCCAACCGCATGGTTTTGGGGAACCCTTTCTGTGAAACTTCTTTGTCACCAAAATTCGAGTGACAGAAAGTCGCAACCTGAAACCAACCATCGTCCACAACATGTTTTACAAACAAAACATGCGGCTTGCCTTTTGGTTTCCCTTTGTAAGCCAACCCAAACGGATACCCCCGCAAATGCCCCGCGCCTCAAGCGAGGGCGCTTCCAGGCGAGAAGTGGACAGCACCGGCGAGGTCGGCATCTCTGTGGGCACCTCGGCGGACATCGAAGTCTGGCGCTTGAGCGATTTCCGCATAGGGACGCTTAAGGCTAACCTGGGCTGTCCAAACTGATCCCTGCTACTCTGACTTGTGTTTTTTAGTGAAAACTATCGCTAAACCAACTAAAATCCCAACCTAAGGAACTGGATGGCTGGGAACCACCAAATCAAGTGGTCTCGTTGAACGTAGTCCACGAACTTGGAATTCGAGTTTGGTGATCGGTCTGAAGGTTCAATCACCTTCCCTCCGCCCTCACAGGCAAATTGTTCCCTCCATGCCATGTAATCATTTGAGGGGGGTTGGTTCTGTCGTGGAAAACTGTGTGAATAACATAGCAAATCTGCGCATACATGGGTATGTCTACCTGGCTTACGTGTGTCTACAAGTATGCCATATATCTATGTACATATACATATTGTACATGTATAACGCACGTCTAGTTTTTATCCATGGAAGCCCTGCCGGCCACGGCAAAAACACACATCCCAGAAAGGCCCAAAAGTAAGAAGTCTTAGGCCCTTGGCCGTCTGCGGTGTTTGGGGGAACCCCGAAAAGCCTTGCTATGGATATCTCTTGAGGAGAGGTCTCTAAGAGCTCGGGGTGTGAATTCAAAGGTCTTCCACCAAAGTTTGCGGAGGTGCAAGAGCAACATGTACACCAAACAGGGACCCCCATTCGCCAAATGCCCGCGAGTCTTGTCAGCGTGAAAACGAGGAAAGTAGGGTGGCCTCTGTCAAACCTGCTTCAACTTCAAAAACCATCACAGCCACCAGGAAAGCTCACACACCATCAATCGAACCATCAAAGTGGCCACCCCACCAAACAAAACACACCACCACACCCAAGCCCCCCATCCGCCCATCCCTTTCACATCTGGGCTCTTTTGAGGTCTAGAGTGACATCCTGTGGATCCGCGTCTATGATCGTATTGAACCTCGAAGATTCGAAGGTTTGACCCACCAAGTCTTGAGAAACATGTAACCACGTTAGATTCAAGAGACCCACGAACCCTCCAGCCTCCAGCCTCTATCCCTGCCCCCGGCCCCCGGCCCCGCCCCACCACCCATGGTTGTGGAAAATAAGCCTATGATACCAAAGAGGGCTATGACAACTTTCTCCCTCCAAAGAGGGTTCCTTTCACAGACAGTGGCAGCCTCAAACCAAGCATTTTCCTCAGGCCATACTTTTTTGCTGGCATCCAATCCCTTTCCTTTTGGTTTCCCTGTAAACACCCAGCTGAAACCACCCCCTCCCGTTCCCTCAAACCTCCTTCAACCCTCAACCCCCCACCCCCTGAGCTTTCCGCCGGCATCTCCGAGGGCGAGGGCGCCAGCGCTGAGGAGCCCAACGCAGAAGAGCCCAGCGCAGCTGGCGGAAGCTTTTAAGCTGTCGGCTTTCGAGCAGAAAACGGGGCAGGGGGGTGCCCTTTGGTCCAAGCTTCCTACACCCTGGGCTATGGGAATCACCCTCAAGCCTATGTCCAGATAACACCTTATGTGGGTTTGCTGGTTGAGTTTGGCTATAATCTCCCTGGAGTGTAATCCCAGGGCGTGAAACCGGTCACTTGGTTTTAATTTGATAAGTGCACAATGACAAAATCATACATGCTAGGTTAGAAGCTATAACCAAGGCTATAACTAGGGTGGCTGTGGTTGGTGCCCGAACCTTCCATGGCAATAACCAACCAAGTTGAACACCCCAAGCTGTCTTTAACATGGCAATGATGGTGTGAAAATTAGAGGGGCATGCAAAAGGTGATGCGTTTGGAGACTGTGTTTCCGTCTTCCTGTGCTTCCATGTTACTCTTTCTGCTCGACATGAAGCGCGCCAGTTGGCTGAAGGTGAATGGCACCATTCCCCCATTTGGGCTTAATCATCCCCCTTACCCCCAGATTGAGGGAATTGTGCCATTGATCTACTTTCACCTGTAACGGAAGGAACCCAACCGTTTTGGGGATTGGACGCTCCCAGTCATTCTGGGGGTTCCATGTCAACTCACAAGGGCGTCAACGGGATTCAAGTCGTAACTCACATCTAAGTTTGTGAAGTAGGAAAACGAGTTCGAACAACGACTCTCAGCCAGTATGGTTAAACCCATCACCTGCTTCACAATGCTTCAGCATGTGTCATCATTTTTGAAGTCGTGGACACCCCGGATAGATCCCCTTAGGCCGGCCCTGAGTCCAGCAAAGGCCGCCCTGCATGCGGTTTGCGTCGGGATCCTCAGTTTTCTGGGGGACGAGGGGTTTGGGGGCGGAAATTGAACAGGCGGACGTAGCTGAAGAACCCGCCTGATCTGACGGGAAGCGGCAACTCCTTGGTTGTCGATGGCAAATGCCACGAGATGGAACCAGGAAACCAGTTTACACTTCCCGGACATGCATGGGTGTTTCTGAAAAACATCTGACTGCTCAAAAGGCGATAGTTTTGACTTACCCTTAGGTTGCTGGTGCTCAGTAGGGAATGACCCAGGGTTTTGGGAATGAACCTTTCGGTTCTACTGACATGGATATAAAGGTTTGTAGATATATATATATATACATATCGGACCTACTATAAGCCCCACAGTAGAACCACCTACTAAAATGGCCGATGGGGGTTTTGGGCGCTGCTCAATTGGGAGCGAGGCTGAAGCCAAAGGAATTTACGCGGACACATACCTGGACATCCATAGTTGGATACGGTTGAAGTTACTTGCCTTTCGGATGGGGAAAAGGCTTGGCTCTGGAATGACCTCAAAGTTGGGAATGCAGGGTGGCCTGGTGAGTGGTTTTGACTCATGTCACCTTTACATTTGACATGAGAGTCAATATCGACCTTTGTGTGCATGATGCTGGGAAATCGAGTCGGGCGGATGACATATTTGCCCGGCACAGTTGCTCCGTCAGTACATGTTTGTGGTAACTCAAGCCGCGATGAAATCCCTGGGTGAGGTCTTAGCACAGGATTGGGCCAACAAAACCTTAATGATTAAGGCCTTACTGCGGCCTTACTAAGGCCTCATGGGCATAAACAAAAGGGGGCTTCGACATGGCCATTTGGAAAAAAGGATGTGCTGTCACACTATAACTTCGACCCTGGAAAAGTAAACATTCTCCTGGTGAGCAGAGTCTAAAGCAGTCCCGTGACCCCTCCCCCAGATTTAGAAAGACTCTTGCGGTTTCTTGCCAAACAAAACGGTTGTGGCCAAGACATGAACCAGGGCCCCCGCGCCTTAGCGAGTCTTGCCTTCAAGCCTTCGAAAATCCTGGTCTTTGTCTTTTGCTTTATACAGCTCTTGGAAGGGGTACCTCTGCGGGAGAACGGAAGGGGGATACTGCAGCGTGACATAAATCAGCTTCCCGGTGGTTTGATGTCTACGTATCACGAGAGGTTTCCCATTAACCCTCTACAAAGGCCAGGGGTTCAAATCCGAACCCAAACCACCAATCCACCCCACCAATCCAAACTACCAATCCAAACCACCAACTGAGGGTTACCTGAATAAAAGCTGGTCAAAAGAAAACCATCTTTTGGGGCAATGACTGACCAAGACAGCGCGCTGAGGCGTGGGCTGTGGCCGTTGGGACGCCTGGAGCCCAAACCAAAAGCACGGCCAGCAGCTCTTCTGGAGTGCATTGTGGTTGTTTCTTGTACTGGGTTTCTGTGGGTTTTTGTTTCTGGCGCTACTTGGTTTAGTCCTTAGGGTCACGGTTGCTCAACCTAACCTTTGGGAGGTGTCAAGGCGTTCCGCTCCAAACTTTTCCCAACGACCAGTTGCCATGAGGAAAAGTGTTTGCTGTGGGTCATGTCCAAAGCAAACTCCCGGTGAACGAAGAATCAAGAGGAATGGCCGGTTCTGGTTGCCCGGCTCTGACCTCTTCTCGGACATTGTAGTTTATCATACAAACTGCGGGGAGGGCCGTTGAGAAGTCAATATATCCATCCACTTGAGGTTTGCTTTTTGAGCTAGTGAATCAAACAAAGAATTGGTTTATCTGCAAACAAACAGCCTTTGGAACCTAGGTATCCTTTCAAAACAATAGATGGCATCTCTGCTGTCTGTAAATAAAGTCAAACTGAAACCAGTGGAATCAATCGCTTTTAATTTTCAGACTGAGGCCAGAAACAACACCCACGCTCCATGCCCAAACACCTTCTGCCCGGCCTGACAGCAACGTGCCCGCTTCCGCATCAGCTGTTGGCACCTGCTTGGAATATCCCAACAGGCTGCCTGGGGTTGGCTGCCGGAACAACCCATGGTTTAAACACGGCGATGAGCCCCTATTGCGCGTCATCAATCAAGCGGACATAGGGGAGCCCCATATTATAAAAGGAGCCTTCGTGGCGAACGCTAACCTGCCACGATATTACGAAAACGTAGTTGACAGGCTTCCCTCGCAACAACCAGTTGTCAAGCCAATGCTGACTTACAACCACATGACCTAAGCATAACATGTTGAGAGGCCATAATTAAACCAAATGGTCGAACCTGGCTGCACCGAAATGCGACGCGTATTGAATACGCTATGCCGTCAGGCTCCCCAATACGTTTGGGCCCTCAACGTGTGTTGCTTTCAAGGGCGCTTGACGGGTCCGGATCTTTTCTCGACTTGTATCCAAGGGTCATGAGCCTCAGGATAAGGAGATGACAGGCCGAGTTGCTTTCGCATGATGTCAAACATTGACGGGCCTTTTGACCGTGGCACAGATTTGCGCCTTTTTGGTTGGTTGATGAAAGTAAAGGAAAAGACAAGCGAAGACACGGCCGCTTTCATCGGCAGGAATGAGGTTCTACTGCGGTCCCCCAGCCACAAGGGAACATGGGCTGCCGCCACATGGACATGGAATTCCAAAGGTCACCCCCCTCCCCCGACTCCACCATTGAGCGGGTATCTTTCAGTGGCTGGTCATGCGAAAAACCAAACTGCTGGAGGTCTCATGATTTTGGCCATGTCACAGGGCCTCCGTTGAGATTTGCAACTTTCGGTATTTGCCTGGTCCAAAAACAGTCACGCGACCATCAGACTTATGCATCCCATGAAGGTGCACTTTGAGCAACTGCCTCCTTGGCAACCCTTCATGAGAGTAGCAAGCAGACTGCCAAGGAGGCAGAGCGATGCTTTCCCAGCGAAGGGAACAACCCGAATGGTTTTCTCCCCCGGTGAAGGAAAGCATAATGGAGGTCTAGATCTGTTCTACAGACTGGAAACTGCAAAGGGGCCAAATCCTTTGGACCCAAGTTGGAAGGATCTTGCAAATTGCGTTTGCAGGCCTCACCATGGGCTGTGTTCACGAAAAGGCCCTGCCCCATTTTGGGCGATTTCCAGCAGTACAGGCTTTCTTTCAAGACCCGGTCAGAGGGAAGAAACATAATCCGTGGAAAAGGAAAGCAAAGAACATGCCAATGTTCTACCCTCATTGGCTTGGTCGTGTTCAGACCAACCCGGTTCTACCACAAAAAACCCTTTGCAAGGAAATTGAATAACTGCTTACCAATAGAAGTTCCGGTGCCCAAGATCCGACTCAAAACTCGAGGTACCCACCTCTGGGTATCTGATCATATCAAGGATACCGGCTGGGGCATGTGGCTGCGCCCGAGGCGGGAATCGGAGCATCTAAACCCGCTCCCTGGAGAAACTATCCGCTTACTTTGTCAGAAGTCCTAACAGGAAGAGGGTGCAAGATTTACCTTATCTTCTACCTGTTGTTTGAGATGTTGCTTTAAACAACGGTAAAGCGGACTTGATCAGTGTTGAACTCTAAACAGTTGTTTTGTATATCAGAGTTCACCTCAAGACATGTTCCGTTATATATTTGTTTTAGTAGAAGGTACACATATAACAACGTGAAGATTCAAGGTTTTCGGTGCAAGGTAAGAAACCCCAAGGATTAGCCCAAGGAAAAGTCCGCCATCGTTTTATCTCAGCCGTGTTGGCCCCAGCCAACCCTTGATCTTCCAGGACCTAACCCTTGAAGTGCCACCCTGAGACAGAAGCCCGGCCTTCGGCTGCTTCCAGTTGAAAAGAGCAACATTCGGCTGGGCCGGTTGTTGCGGTCAAAACCAACGAACTTCCATTTGCTTCAGACTGCATTTGTCATTTTCCCTGGTTGGTTTTCCAGAGAATCTATCACTATTCCTTTTTTTCCGCAGGGGGCTTGAGGGGAATACTCGTTTGTGTGAGTCGAGTGAACCTCACCATGTAAGGAGCAAGTTCAATAGACATACCAGTTAGCCTCCGCCCAGCACCTGCCATCCTCTTCCTAGGTGTAGTCGGTTGGGGCAAGGCCTTGTTTCAACCAAAAACGTCCCCTAACTGGTCCAAACCCAAACACGAGTAGACCCTTCCTCTTTGCGGGAGGATTGGGGGGGGGGTGGAAGATGAACGTTTTCTTGAAGGGGCCCCTTGTTAGGTGTCAATGTTTGAGGGAGGAAAACTCAGGCAATTCAATCTAGGCTAATTGTTGGTAACGATGGTTTAGGTGGCTTGTACTGAGTTGCCCAAAGAACACACTCATACAACATTGACCTTTTGGGGCCCTGATTCAAGATCGACCAGAAAAGGGAACTCAACAGGTCAAAAGGTCGGCTTGGGCAAGTAGCTCGTGCACATGGCGACAACCCAAGCCGAGCCCCAGCTCCCTGCGCACGACGCTTGCGGCCGCGCCTCCATGGTGGCATCCACTGGTGAGGTAGGCAGCTCTGTGGGCACCTCTGAGGGACATTCAGTCAAAGCCATGGAGGTGACACGTGGGAGCCCGAGCTTTGAGGGAGCTTCGAGATTTGCCCAAGACCAAACTGGGTCGATCCAAGACCCATCACATGTTGCTGTGGCGGGAAATGTTTAAATGTTCCGCATGTTCCACAAAAGTCAAAAGATTGTTTCGGACCAAGCAAAAAGCAATCATGCTGAGCATTCTCAAATGGTAGGCCATCTGCTAAATCGGGCTCTGGTCAAACAACAAAAACACATTCTGCAAAATGTCGAAGAAAAACAAAAAGAAAACAACAAACTGAAATCAGCGATCCCCAAGAAAAGGACCAACATTGTGGTAAGCTCGTTCTACGCCCAGGTGAGCTTGCCATAAAATATGCAGAAAAGGTCCCTGCCTTCTTTTCATCCCCTTTCGAATTTCCGAAGGAAACACAAACAATTATGCGCTTGTGGTCAATCACCCAACAAAGCTCAACTTGAGTTTTGTAGGCGCCAGTGAGCTGCTATGGGCTCCTGGCCCGACTCCCATTTTCAGGCGTGCTGTTGGTTTTTGACTTTTCGGGGTGGAGCATATTGGGCAATATACTCCAAGGATCCCATCCACAGGACTACTTTATTCGCTCCAACAAGTATCACAGAAAGTGCCAACCCACCACCCAAGGTCCCTCAGCCAAGTTGCAACTTTGCCACTGAATGTTGGCTCGTTAGCGGGGTCTTTCCTCCACGAATTGGGACAACCCCCCATCGATGAACAAGGTCCATGCTTCAGGTGTTCACACCTCCGCCAGATGCCCAACAACCCCGGCAAAGAGCTCGAGCCCTTTCCGGGATTCACCCCCTTTTTTTGGGTGGAAAACTCACCAAACCAAAAGAGAAAACATAGCACCCCTGAACAACTGGGGCCCATCCCTTCCCTTCCTTTCCCCACATCTTCCCCTCTCCTGCTACCCCTTTAGACCGCATGCCTCGTTTTGGCAGAAAAAGTCCGGGCCACCCCGCCGGCATCTCTGACGGGGACTCCACAGAGGACGCCAGTGAGGAACCGAAGGCCGAGTAAACTGGCGGGGTCGAAGGGACCGGACCTGCTTCCGGGGCCTCCCCCGAAACGGGAAGGGCTTTCTATGGTTCTATCACTTGGAGTGCGCGAAACGTGAAGCAGAATCGGAACATAGAAACCTAGAAACATATTTCTCGCACTCATGCAGTAGGTAGTTTACGAACCATGGGATCTACGCACTTACGATTTGGAGTCATCATTGGAGGAACCTCCTTTGGGGACTTCCTTTTGGGTTCCATGTGAATTTGCACGGGAGTAAAGATGTTTTTCTGGAACAACAAGTTTCAGCTTTGCTTTCAAAGCAAGGATCAGTCAGCGAATAAGGAGCAACTCCCTGCTGAACCAAGGTGCAAGCATGGGGGTCATCCAGATTCCAAAGTGCGCATGCAGTGTCCAAGGGAGCTCCTCGTAAAACCAACCCGTGCGGGGAGAGAGGGGGCATTTCAACGGAATGCTCTACCGGGCCAACCATTTTGTCAAACCGGGAGAAAATGGGAGGTGTCAACATGTACGTGGGGTGTGTACGAGATACATATTTGGGGCACGTACAGTTGGGGACGTCGTCAATTACTGTCCATGGATTGTCTTCGCCAACGACGCTCTTGGTTGGCTTCTATGAGATAGGGGACAGGACTGTCCAAAAAATCGCAAGGCCATGTTCGAAAAATCTATCCAGTGTTCCAATCTTAGCAGAAACATGACGGGAAGTGTAAGGGGCGATTGAATCATTATACGGGGATTCCTGCCAATTCACATCGGTTTTGGGTCGCCGTGTGCTTGCTGTGTTGAAGGAATGCGACTTGATCAAGCTGAAAAGTGTGCCACTGCCCTCAAATCAGAGAGGCAGCTAAGACACTTCTATTGGCTCGAGTAAACATTCAGCAAGCGAACCAACCCACAACCCCGGGAAAAAACGATCAACTACAAGGATTGCCCCGTTGATCCGTTGCACTTTTATTGGCATCCGTACCACTTCCTGAGTGGATTGGCTGGAGAAAGTCCGAAGCGTACATTTACCGCGAAACTCACACCCCCAACCATCTTCTTCGAATCACCTCAGTGGCTTGCTCAAGGCGCTGACAAAGACCACCAGTCGTGGGGTCACCATTCTTATCCCAGAAAGTCTCCAGGAACTGACGCAGCAGCGCTTGCGCCTGCCGACCTGCCCGGCACTGGCACCTCCTGCGCATTCGAACAGCAGAGTCAACATCACAACTCCCTGTAAAGTCCACTAAAAAAGCTTGGGACTATGCCTTAGTTCATCTTGCTTGGGCTTTTTTCTTGCCCATTTTTGTTGCTTGGGTTTTCCCTTGCCTTCATCTCTCTTGGGTATTCCCTTACCTTCATCTCTTTCTTCGGGTTTTCAGCACATGCCCCGCATGGGAACAGAGTTGGGGCCGCCCCTCGAAACGAACCACTTTCTCACCGCCGGGACCTGGAAGAAAGCCAAGGCCGGACCTGGGACCTAGACATGGCGGACCTAGGGACCTGTGCATGGACGAAATTCTGCACCTAAGTCCTAGAATGATTCGATCCCCCTGTCGAGTACCAATCAAAAAATGGCTCATGGCTTCCAATTGGTGCAGGATCTCGTCCATCCACTGTAGCAGACCCGGAAGTTGAAAGGCCGACTTTGGACAACTGAGCTCAGTGCAGACGCGTAAGGAACATACATCAACACATGCGGTTGGAGTGCCCCTTCTCATAGATTTCTCAGTGGCCTGCATTCATGCATATGGTAAGGCATACCCAAGTCTTGGCTGCTCCCTCCTCCTCGCCCCCGCACAAAAAAAAAGCATAGAATTACAGTGTCCTGACTAGACACCCTTGGAATGATTGTCAATCCCTATCAAGGGGATGATGACCATAACAACCCCAAGTGATAGGGTGCTGACGGGGGAGAAGGCTTTGCAATGAAAGTCAAGGCTTTGCCAGCGGATCCTTGACTTGTCTTGGCTTATCTTTGGAGTATGCATCACATCCACAACTCCCCCCCTTGAAGGTCCATGAATCGATTGCATAGGGACCCTTTAATTTTAGAGTTCGAGGGAGGGTCGTGTTAAAGGAAAGCAACAAGAGGGTGGTTTCCCTTGTTTGAGACAGACCCACTTGCATTTAGGGAACAAAGGGCACCTCTGATAGTTGGCAACTTGAGCAGCAGACTATCTTGCATACTATATATATATATACACCTATATATATATATATATATGTATGCGCACATGTACGTATGCAAAGCAATGCAATGAAATGCAATGCAATGTAGCGTAATGTAATGTAATGTAATGTAATGCAATGTAATGCAATGTACTGCAATGTGCTGACGTGCGCGTGCAATGTAATGTATGTTTACATTATATACACAATCAAATTCATCAAATTGCGGAAGCGAACCGCACCCAACAATTTGTATTGTGGCCCTTTCTGGAAGTGCTACGTGGTCATATGATATGACGTCCTGCTTGCCTTGGGTGGACTCCAGGCCCTCTTTTACCTTGGGGCGGGCGAAGTAGCTCACGAGCCCTTCTTTCCCTCTACGACTTGGGCTCTACGGAAATCCACTTGAGGGGTGGTTCCTAACATGGGGTCTCGGCAGGTTGTCCTTGCTTCCAATTGAATCGAAGCTCAGATGCCCAGTGGATTTCCATGGGAAAAAAAGGGCACTCTTCTTTAATTGGTTGGTTTAAAGGGGGACCTTCCCCAAAAAAAGGAAAAAGGAAGCAACCCACTGGGCAACTGAGGAAACCAGCCCACAAGCCCTGCACGTCGACACCCCCGGCATCCTGCGGGGATGGGACATCTGTGGGCACCTCGGGCAGCGCTGGAGGAAAAAGCAAGGGCAATCCCGCCTTCCCCGAGCGAGGTGCGATAGCAGAAAGAGAGAGAGCGAGAGAGAGAGAAACAGAAAGAGAGAAACAAGTACAAGAAAGAAATAAAGAGAGAAGAAGAGAAGAGAAGAGAAGAGAAGAGAAGAGAAGAGAAGAGAAGAGAAGAGAAGAGAAGAGAAGAGAACAGAAGAGAATAGAAGGGAAGAGAGAATAGAAGAGAAGACAAAGGAAGAAGAGAAAGAACAAACAGAAAGAAAGAGGAGGAATGCAAAAAGAAAGGAACAGGAAAAGCAAAAGACAAATATACAAACAACGATAAACGTAACTATATAGAGACAAATAAAGAGAACATAAACAAACAAGACATGTGTATATTATATAATTATATATAAATACGTATATGCATAAGATAGAAAATGCGGAAATGAAAACGAAGAAGAAGAGACAAATAAGTTGAGAACAGAAAGAGAAGCACCAAGAAACAAAACATGGATAGAATCAGAGAGAGAAAGAGAGGGAGAGAGAGAGAGGCAGAGAGAGAGAGAGAGACACAGAGAGAAAAAATATTTCATAGCCGCAGACAGCACCAATTGATAAGCCGTTGATGCGAACGCCTGTCAGGAGCCTTCATCATGGTCACAAACCAGATGCTTTGCTAGCTCAATAACAAAGGGAACCAAAGGGACGTGAACATGGAAACCAATTTTGGAGGCACGCCCATAAAAACCCAGGATCACACGCGCGTGTGACCAAGTTCCGTGTTTCCTTAAGACGACTTGAGAAAAGTGTTTGGTTGCTCTGGTCTTTGTGCGAAACGTGGGTTGTCCCCACTCTCGTCCTCCCCAAACCAACGATGGACCAATGATGTTGTCAGTGACCCCAACATTGGTTTGTCTCTCAAACTAGGGGAGCCCAAACAACGGTTCCTTGTGCTTCCCTACAATTCACCCCAAGGGTATCAAAAAGACACGCCCAAATCCCAAATGAGGAATCCCCAAAGCCGAGAATCCGATTCCAAAATGGCGAAACCCCCAAATCCGTGGCTCCTTGGTCAACCCAAGTGGCCCAGAGGGCCACTCTCAGCTCTCGGCTGGCGGCAGGGAGGGCGAGTATGAGACCGCAGAGTCGGGAAGGCCTCGCCCCATGAGCTTGGATCGAACGCCCCGTGAAATCGACCCACTCTAGGGGTTGATTCCTTGGACCCATTCGGTCGTGAATTCGGGGTGAATTCGGTCGTGTGAGGTCGGGTCTTGAGCCAATGGATCTAGGGGTTGATTCCTTGGACCCATTCTTTTCAGCCGTCGCCCTTTTCTCTTTCCCCGATCGCATTTTTGTTCGGGGTTTCTGGCGTTTTCTAGAAAGAAGGATGCCTGGAAAGAATGGGGAAGATACCCCTAGAACAACTGGGTGGGGCCATGGCAAGCGACCACTGCAAAGCAACCAAGGCCACCACGCCCTCTTGACCAAAGGGAGCCGCTCAACTGCAAGCGAAACTAAGACGAACAACCATCAACAAGAGCAAACATACAACAGCGAACAAAGAACACATAAGAATATCACACAGAAAGTTCTGTATTCAACAAATGCGCTGAGAACACAGCCACACAAAAAAATGAGAGGGAGAAAACACACAGCCCGAACTGGGGCGCTGGGATGCACTCCTGCCTGATGCGCTGTGCTGGCCGGTGCCGTGCGGCACCTCAGAAGCCCCGAAGCTCCGAGCCAGCCGGCCATCTGAAGCCCGTTTTTTGAGGACCCCCAAAGAATGATGAGTGTCCTTGTGGTTTCCCTTAGAAAAGACACATGTGCCTAAACGGACGATATCAGCCATGTTGCTGATTGCCTACTAAGTTGGTTGAACATCCAAGGTGAAACAACCAAACTAGGGGTCCATAGCAGGAGGGGAGAAAAGGGACACCCTCTCGCGTGTGTTGAAGGTGCCCTTTTCACCTTTGGAAGGTAACCAAAAAAAACACACTGCTGTTTTGGGGGTGCGCTATTCTGACGCCTGGGTGTCCCTGAATGATACACTATGTCTGCTTGGGCCACTGGAATCCGGAAACATGCCCTGTAAAGGAACTTTCATTGTGGGGCATCAGGGCCCCGCTTTTGGCTCGCAAAAATCCCGTGGTGAGGTCGGCAAAATCTGAACGAGGGTTCAGTTGCTTGCAGCGCTTTGGGGAAATAGAGGGAATCCCCCAAAAAGGGGGGGGGCAATTTTGACAGTCTGTGTTTTGCCCCAAAGGGTCTGTAGGGTATCATTGAAACATAAAGCATGAATCAATCAGTCATGTCCGTTGTATTTGTTGGCTGAATTCGCTCACAAAGGGAGTCTTGCATATCTGCAAGATGCTGTTCGAACACAAAGCAATAAGTAACGGTGACAATGACAAATTGAGAGAATGCAATCACCTCAAGAACCGGTTCGCCACTGGCAAAACTAGCAGTCAAACATATTTCCCTTTTACACCAACCCACAACAGAACAGATCCATATGCCATATGTGTATTTTCGGAAAACGGATGGCACAGGTAAATCACCAAACTGAGGCCAATAGGATCACCTCACCAAACAGGACACCGACTAGAGCTTCGCACAAAATCGGGATGGATGAACCCGTCTAAAAACTGGGATAAACCACCCTACCGACTGGCGCGAAGTTGGGTTAATACATCGCCAGTACATCACAGCGCTTCCAGTTACCATTGTAGTAGGTTACCAGGGAGAGCCATCAATTGAAAACTTGAGGCAAAATCCATTACCTGCAAGTAAAGAAAACTCGGAGCCTCGGTGCGAGCCAAGATCTGTGCATTTGCCTGACCTTAACAATATTTGAAGCAAATGTGCATAATGTTGACCCCGCATTGATAAACCCGTCCTATTTTGTTGGGGAGTGTTCTTCTCAAGTGATGAATCCCCCCTAAGGAGACACGCCCATCTCTCGAAACTGAGCAGTTGAAAAAAGTCCGGGAATGTCTCTCTTGGGTGAGTCAAACGAATTCAACAGGCACCAAGCCCAGCAACCACCACGCAGACACAACCATTTTCATCTGGGTCTGGGTCCGTCTTTCGTTGAGATTTATCCTTTTTTGGTGGTTTTAACGGGAAACCCAAAGGAACACCATCTTGGGGGTACCCTAAAACCAAGACGCGCCCGGAACCGCGCCTCAAGCGAGGGCGCTTCCAGGCGAGAGGTGGACAGCACAGGCGAGGTGGGCATCTCGGTGGGCACCTTGGCTCCCGTCCCGCCGCGCGCCACTTCGAAGCGTCGTGCAGGAGTTGGGTGGCTATAAATCAAAATAGGACGTGGAACCCCGAAAATGGGTGGACTATGGAGGCATATAAACCCATGTGTTGGAACAGGAATACTCAAAAATGCACCACTGCGCGCGCTGGCACGATTCATGCTGCCCACTGGCGTTGGTTCTGTCAACAAAACAATAGCCCGCGTACTTCATACCACGAGCTAGCTACTGTGTATGATGTCTACATATATATATATATATATACAACAGTTGTACATAGCGCCTATCATCTCTTTTGCCCCTTTGTTCTCCTTGACTTCGCCAAAGCGTGAGCCGCATCTTAACGCAAGGGAAGCCGGGGAAACCAACAGCCCTCGGGTCCCAGGAAGAGGCCCCGCCTGCGGAGCCTTACCAAGCCGGGCGCACGGTCTTTTGAGGGAGCCGTTTTGGGGTAACTTAAAGAAGAACCCAAAGGAACGTGCCCATTTTTGGGGGTCCCCAAGTGGATCTCTTGAGTCTTGGGGAGCTTGGGTTATTCATTCAAAAGGCCTTCCCACGAACAGTGGAATTCAGAGATGCGAGAACTGCATCGCTAAACAAGGGGTGGACAAAAAGCCTGAGGGATTTGTCAGCCTGAAGGAAACTAGGCTGGCCCAACCCCCTGCCAAACATGTGTCTGCGCCAAATTCCTTTGTTCACATCAAGAAAGCTACCAAAGCATCATCATCACTCATTAAGGTCCAAAGTCACATCCTGAAAATCGCTCTGAAATTGGTGGTTTAGAGGCAGACCATCCCTCAAAGACAATTTTGGAAGAAGACGTTTCATACCTCAAAGGTTGATTTGATAGACCCAAAAGTTTTGAGAAACCCTTTCAACATGTAACCACATAGGAAGCACCCCCCCACCTTCCACTCACCGCCCATCCCGGCCCCCGCACACCAACCACCCCCTGTCAGGCTTTTGTACAACCACCTCTTTGAGCTTGCAACATAGACTCGGTGTTCATGGAACACCCCCCGCACTTGGGTCTTCAAGCTAGCAAGTAGGTCACGACCATGGTTACAAAGAGACTAAACCCAGCTGCTCCAGTCACAACCGCAGTTGTAACCCTGGTTGAAGGAAAAAGCTCCTTCCCCAAGAAGGGGCCAGGGGCCCCCGCCGGCATCTCTGTAGGGGAGACCAGCGCTGATGACCCCAATGCAGAGGAGCCCAGCGCAGCTGGCAGGGAGCGGAAAACGGGACGTGGCGGTTTTTGGAAATGGACTTGATACAATTTGTGGAGGTTCCCGTTGATGTTCAAAGGCATAAACAGAAGTCATGTCTGTTCCTGAGATCTCATGAATCGCCCAACAAAGTATATATAGCATCCAAGTTCGGGCTAGAAAGCAAGAATGTGTTCGAACCACGAGTCGAAGCAAGTATCGGAGTTCGTGCCTACAACCACCGCATGTTTCACCATGCTTAAACATGTGTCACCACGTTTGAAAAAGGCTGGCTCAGTCGGCTTGTGCGGGCCAACGGAGGTCTTGCTAAGGCCATACACCGTCACTTTTTGCAGGTCGGCACAAACTTCACCCTTGGGTTGGTTCCCACACAAAAGCAACAATTCAAACGTGGAATGTGTCCGACGACAGTAGAGATCATTTGATCGTGTTTCAACAACCTCTTCTTGATGTGCTTCAATTGGGGGCGCTGTCTGCTTAATACAATATTGCTTTCTTTTGCCACGGGGGCAATAAAAATGCATGGGCCTCTATCGGGCTTCCCTTGACCAAATCCCAAAATAGAGACGGATCCCCTACGTATTTCAAGACCAAGTCCAAACCGTCAAAGAGCTGCATATCAAGAACCGGGTGTAGCCAAATGGGTCTTGTGTATAAGGAGGAGGTAAGGACAACCGCCAATACTGGGGTTGTCCTACTTTGACACACACCGACACACCCTGGTAGTTCCGCTTGATCTTAATTAATTTGGTCTGTTCTGTTGACTTTTCCTCGGCAAGCATGGCCAACAGGAACGCCCTGGGCTCTACCAAACTCATCGCTTGTTTGGACGAATTGACATGGAAATCAAAAGGAAGCGGATTGTCCGAACTCCGCCTGATCTGACAGGCAGCGACATCTCCTTGGTAATCGATGCATGCACGAAGCGATCGAACCAAGAAACCAGCGATGGGGAGAACCTATTAGTTAAATGGTTCGGAACCATGCTTATACACAACTTACTATGGTCCTCCAAGTGGTTCATAACCAGGGTTCCAATCCATTTAGCTAAGACCCGACCCATCTATTTAGGCCCCAAACCGGAACTTGCAGGTTTTTGAAAGTGGGGGACGCTCAAAGGGAAACCAAACATCCTGTATTCTTCGGGGACCCCTCAGTAGCCAGCTTATAATCAGGTTGCCTTTGAACTGAAATACAGCCGGCGGTAACAGTTCCGCAACCCTCGCCCGGATTCTGGGGCCTATCTGTGGGCCCCAAAGCTTTTGACTGAAGAAAGTGCATGGCGCATCACGCAAACACCAAGAGATCTGACCATCATGAGGAACCGCTGACCCCATCTGACGGGTGGGGGACAAAAAAGGCAGGCCGCACTTAACCTATTGGGGACAGTGGGACCAAACCATACAAACTGCAGGTCGAATGGTTCGCCTTTGGAAAGCGGGCCCGAAGATGTTGCTCACACTAAGGCCTGGGCTGTGGCCGTTGGGACGCCTGGAGCCCAAACCAAAAGCCGCCCGACATCACACACCGACCAAAATATGTGCTTGTTCTCGAGTGTTTTGGTTTTGGGTTGTTTTGAGACCGGTTCCTTCGTAAAATTGGCTGTGTTGCCGCTTTCGTGCTTTGTTGTCTTTCTTAGCGTCTTGCCTTTTGGCAGGTGTTAAGGCCTTTCCCCCGAGACTTCTCCCAACAAAGAGTTGCCATGAGGACACGTTTTGCTGCAAGCGATGCTCAATTGAAACCCCTTGACAAGGGCGAGGAATGTCCAGCTCTGGTTGCCCAGCTCTGACCTCTTCTGGACGTTCTAGCTTACCTGTTGAGAAACGACAAGTCTGCTTCCTAATTAACTACCTACCAACCGAATAGCTACCTCTGACTTGTCTGTCTATCCATTGGGCTGGGGTCAAACATCATAGGGGACACATTAGCGAACCATAGAAGCTCAAAATCAGGCCATGAAGAGTGGCTTTCTGATAAAGGGCTGACGCTATGATTTTGGCAGGATCAAAGTCAGCCCCTGTTTGGTGGTAGGTGAACTGCCTGACTCTTATTGCCGTAGAACGTTAGCACGGAAATCAGCCAGAAACCAACTTATCTGGCAAGCAGCCTCCGTGCCCTTTCGAAGCAATAGATGGATTCCTGCTGTCCTTGTTTAAAACCAAACTTGAAGCAGTAGAATCCATCGGTTTCTCTGCTAGCTGAAAGCTTCAGGGGTTCTAACTTCAATTGAAGAAGGAGTGGGTGAGACTCAGAATTGCGCCATCATCTGAGTGGCGGCGCGTTAAGCAAATCCACCAAGGCTCTGGCAAGCGAGTGCCAATGTTGCAGCATCATGTGCAAATGTTGCAAGCGAATCGGAGCATTTTGTTGAGAGAATTACTTCGGCCGTTCTGCCCGGCATGTTAAGCAAATCCACCAACACATCAGCCCTGGGAGGTGAAGCGTTAAGCAAACCCACCAAAACTCCGGCAAGATGCAATATTGTCTATGCGGTTTTGCCGCGAACCGCCGGAGCACGCCGTTGTAAGAATTATGTTGGCCGCGCTGTCGGGCGTGGCATGTGTGTTGCCGTGTTGGAACGGGCATCTTTAGTCGTTGGCTGGCAACATTTTTGTTCTCCGGGTCTTTGTTGGCACAATGCACTTGGAAACTGAAGCCAGAAAAACGCCTACAATTCAAACCCAAACACTTCTGCCCGGCCTGACAGCAATGTGCCCGCTTCTGCATCCACTGTTGGCACCTGCAACGTTGCGGCTGGAAGGTCCGTCAATCAGGCTGCCTGTTAGGGTTGGTTGAGCCACCCATGGTTTAAGCAGAAGTGCAAAAACTAACCCCGTTGATCCATGTTCTACCCTCGTGGCTTGGTCATTGTCTAGAGACAGAGCAATGAATGCTGCGAACCAAAGAAACTCAAGCGGTTCTTCGTTCTCTCGTCTCAGCCATGTTTTCCCAACAGAGCAAATCGAGGTACCCTGGGTGGGTACTTTAAGGAGCGTATCAGGCCATATCCGGGGCATTGCCTCCAGAAACATGTGGCTGCGCCCTGAGACAAAAAGAATCGGGCCATTTACAACTGCATTCTCATCCTTTTCAGAACAACAAGCATATCATGTTGTTTGTATTCCTCCTTGCGTTTGAAGTGTTGCTTTAACAACAAAACGATAAGCTTGTTGCGCACCTTCCTCCAACCAACATAGCATGTGTGGGGCTGCAAGTGAAAGTTGAAGGACCATGTTTCTGGGAGGAGGGTAAAGTCATGTAGAGTCCATGTCCATAAACTACGGGGTAGTAACACGGATGATGAAGCATTCAGGAACTTGTGACCTTAGTACTAAAAGACCACCCCGAGCCAGCCGTGAGCGGCGCCGGCAGTTTCGCGCCTCCACGGTGGCATCCACCGGTGAGGTGGGCAGCTCTGTGGGCACCTCGCAGAGAGGAGTTGGCCGTCTGCCCAACCAGACGCAGACTGCGAATGATGGCTTGGTGTTTTTTTGTTTTTTTGTTTTTTCCCCGTTGCAAGATGGAACACAATTCTGTGGGGTGGCTTGACGGTTCGTTGGCTTTAAAGTGAAACTTGGGTGTCACAAACTCCTCTGAACTCTAAAGAGCTAAAAGCCTAAGGGTGTGGCTGGGAACAGGAGGGATAAGGGGATGACCAAACCTAAGGGAAATGCGTAAATGCGCCTTCGACTTTCCAACTGAAGCCCACATTGACAAAGAAAACCGCCAACAGGGCTCTATTTTAAAAAAATGGTGTGAAACATCATCCCCCCCCAGCTCCTTTCGACCCGTCGGGCCACCGCGCCGGCATCTCCGACGGAGACTCCACCGCGGAGGACGCCATCGAAGAGTAAACTGGCGGCTGCGTTGAAGGGACTGGTTTGCGTGGCTCCCTTATTACTTTGGAGGGCCCTTGGGTGGCAATGAGCAACTTATCTTACAGAATGCTACATCCTACATACAACCCACTTGAGAACCTCACCAAACGAAGCTACCAATCAACTTATGTTTCCGGGTCCTCTTTCAAGCGATGCGCTCAAAGTACTTTCGCTCACTGGGATACATATGATAAGCATGGGGACTGCACACTTCCGGCATAGACTTTCCAACAAGAACCTGCATTGCTTCCAGCCCTCAGCTCCCACCTGCGTCCCCAGTGCGAAGCTTGAGTGTCCACTCCACCCATCCAAAGCCCCAGCCCCAGACTCAACCCAGCGTCCCCATGCCTAATATTAGCCCAGACCACCCTGCGGCCAGCTTAAGCCCGAGTTCAAGTTCCTGGCAAAAACTTGGCACTGCAGCCCACCAGGCTGCTCAACCCAGCCGCCATCAATTGCTCAAGCCTGCATTACTCTTATGGTTCTTTCGATCCTGGTCGAGGCGGGCAGCGCGAATTAAAGACCCTTTGGGAACAAGGAGACTATTGAAAGCAAGAAACAGTGCACAAGCAGTGCGGACATGCGGATTGATTCAAAGTGGACAGTACCGTCTGTTGTGAAAAGGGTTGTGCATTAGTGGCAAGGGAAAGCTCTGCGTTGAACTAGCGCACATGCGGATAGGCGGGGTTTTAGCGGAATGCTCAATTGATTCCAACTAAATCGTTCGTGCAAGCGAACCAATTCATCTCAAAACCTTGGCAAACGGCGGTAGATTACACGGATTGCCAAATTCATCCCTAGTTGTAGATCTCACTTCCCGAAAAAGTTGGCCAGAAAAGTCCAACATGGTGTTTTCCACTAACATGGTCCTCCCAAACAGTTTAAACTCCGTGAACTCAGAAAGCGAGATCTTTGGCATCCACCATACCCTTTTCCTACTGAGTCGATTGGCTGCTGGAAGTTCGAGCTTTCTATCTGCCATGAAACGAACCCCCCCGCCCAAAAAACACCTCCGTGGATGAGCTCGTTTTCCCCCCCGCCCGCCCCCCCCGCCCCCCCCGCCCACCCACCCCCCCCCCCCCGTTGTTTCGTCGTTTCTCAGTAGCGAATGAGGATATGACGCCTAGGATCCCTGGTCCGCTTCCTTCCCAAACCCCCCGTTCAGTCCTCACCCCCAGACCCCCAGACCCAGCGGATTTCCCGACCAGACTCGGCCTTGGAAGTTGTGAAGTGCAGCCCCCAATAGAAAACGCGAAGCTCGCTGCTTCAAAAAGCCCAAGCTCAAGCCGCGGCGCCTGCCGACCTGCCCGGAACTGGCACCTCCTGCACGCCGAAAGCAGCGGCGGAACAATTTCGGCGGGCGCGCGCGATACGTAATGCTAACTTTAGCCATGACAATGGAAAAGCTGTATTCGCCATTCATGATTCAGCCCCTTGTATTATGATGCTGTATATGGGCCTTGCTATGACCTTTATGAGGCCAGGCAGTAGAGCCACCTATCAGAATGGCCCTTCGGGAGTGTTTGGGCGGCGCTCTTCCAAACACGATCTCTCACTGCCAGCAGAAAGCGAGCGCCTTTTGGGGCCTTGACTAGAAGTAGAAGTTAGAAGTGGTGATGGCCCTAGCAAGAAACCCGAAAGTTGAAAAGGCCGACATTGGACAACTGAGTTTTCGTTGCAACCGCAAAAGGAATATAAAGCAACATATACGGCGGGCAGTGGGAAGGATGCCTTTGCTGAAGTCATACCCAAGTCTTGGCTGCTCCCCCCCCCGGCCTGACAGACACCCTTGGAATGATTGTCAAGCCCTACAACAGGGATGATGACCATAACGACCCAAGTGATAGGGTGTTTTGACCATGACATATCTAAGTGGACTGAGAGGGCTTTGGTATGAAAGTCTCAAGGCTTTAGCGGACCCTTGGCTTGTCCTTGGCTTCTTCAGGGATAGCGGCGAGTGCATATCCCCCCACGACTCACCCCTTTGAAGGTCCATCAATCGATTGCTTAGGGACCCTTTAAAGTCTGCGGGAGGGTTGTTTGGAAGGAAAGCAACAACAAATCAAAGCGGGGTGGTTCCCCTGTTTGAGACAGACCAAGTTGCATTCAGGGAACATAAGAGCATTGTATATCCTTGCATTGCATTGCATTGCGTTGCGTTGCGTTGCATTGCGTTTGCATTGCATTGCATTGCATTATGATATGGAATTACTTGCCGTTATGTTACAATAGTGGTCATGTGTCTTTCCTGCTTGCTTTGGAGGTGGCGCAAGTCATATTAGAACTTCAGTGGACTTGGGCTCCACGAGAACCCATTAGGGGGTCCTAAAATTCGTCTAAGGCAGGTTGGACTTTTGTCTATACACTAGCCAACAAGGGGTTCCCCCATTTTAGGATTTAGGCAACACCCTTCAGTGTTCCCTTCGCGTCCACATCCCGGCATCCTGCGGGGACGGGACATCTGTGGGCACCTAGGGCAGCGCCAGAACGGTGCCGCAACTGGAGGAGAATGCAACGGCAATCCTGCCTTGCCCGAGGGAGGTGCGAAAGCAGAAACACAGAGAGAGAGAGAGAACAATACAAAGACCGAAACAAATACAAGAAAGAAAGAAAGATAGATAGAAAGAAAGAAAGAAAGACAGGAAGAAAGGAAGACAGGAAGAAAGGAAGACAGGAGAGAAGAGAAGAGAAGGAAAGAGAAGCGAAGAGAAGGGAAAGGAAGAAGAGAAATAAAGAAGAGAAAGGAAGAAGAGAAAGGAAGAAGAGAAATAAAGAAGAGAAGAGAAGAGAAAAGAAGAAAAGGAAGAAGAGAAAGACACAAGCGAAAGGAACAGGATAAATATCGAAAGTGAGGAAAAGAGAAGCAAACAAGAACTATACGGAGAACGAACAAATATTGCTATATATATACACAGATACAAAAAAAGGAAAAGAGGCATGTCAAAACGAAAGAGAAAGAAGCAAATGCAAGAATAAAAATATAAGCAGGCATGTGTGCATATATAATATAAGTGTAACACTGAAGAGGAAAAGGAATAGGAAGAGGCAAACAAATACAGACTAAAACAGAATGACACAAAAAAAGGAAAAGAGAAGCAACGAGACATAGCAAAGTAAATGGAAAGAGAGAGGGAGCGGTAAAGATAAAGAAGAGAGATAAAACATTTCATAGCCGTAAACGGGTAACCTATCGATGTGAAAGCCTGACAGGAGCTTTCATCATGGGCCGAAGGTCACAAACCAAATGCAGCTGTTAGCTCAACAAAGGGAACCAAAGAGACCAACATGAAAGCCCATTTTGGAGGCATATCAAGCGACGGGCAACGGACCAAACTGCATATTTCCTCATCCTCTTGAGAAAATAGTTTGGTCTCCCTGGTCTTTGGGTTGTCCCCGCTCTGGTCCTCCCCAAACCAACAGTGGACCAACAACGCTGTCCGCGACCCCAACATTGGTAAGTCACCCCAAAAGGGCATCGAACAACGCACACTCAAATCCCAAAGGAGGAATCCCCAAAACCCGAGATTCCGATTCCAAGATGGCAAATCCTCAACCCAAAACCATGGCTCTCGCTTCCGACAGAACCGCGCGAGCGCTGAGACCTTCCTGAGCTCTCGGCCGGCGGCATCGAGGGCGAGCGTGAGACCGCCGAGTCGGGAAGGCCTCCCAATCGGCGCATCGGATCAGATCGTGATCGGATCGGAAGCCGCGGTGAAGCGGAGAAAACTGGGGGCTGGTTCAACTTGATCATGGAAATCGCCTCAAGAAAGCTGTTTTAACCGCTAGTTTGGCTCCCCCCCCCAAATTGACTTGTGGAATCCCTCAAAAGGAAGCTTCTGGGGCTTCTAGTCCAGAGTCGGGGGGTCCCTTGACACCCATAGGACCCATGCCCTGCACCCCCCTCCGGTCAAGGGACTTCTCAATGGGTTCCCAAAGAGGAAAGCTGCAAGGTGAGGTGCCACTCAACTCCCAGCCGCTACGCCCTCTTGTTGGCCAACAGGGGCGAAGGGCGCTGCTCAAATTACATCAACAACAGCAATCATACACTGAACAAACAAAGGATAAGAAGCTGATACAGAAAGTTCTGTATTCAACACATACCAAGCTGATGAGCGAGCACCCCACAAAAAAACAGAAAAAAGAAAGAAACACATGAGGCCCGAACGGGGGGTGGGACACGCTCCTGCCTGATGCGCTGGGCTGGCCGGTGCCGCGCGGCACCTCAGCTTTCCAGAAGCTACGCCGCGAGTGGTCAGCCGGCCATCTGAAACCCGGCCACTTGAGTTCTCCAGCTAGGGGGGTCAATTTTTGGGGGCACCCCAAAAATGATGGGCTTCCTTTTGGTTTCCCCTTTAAACTCAACCAAAACGGGTTCCCTTGGAAAGATACACACCCACTTGAACGGACGATGACCGAGTTACCCCATTTTCCAACATTGTGATAACCACTCAAGTGGTTGAACATCAAAGTCACGGTGAATCTACCAAACTAGGGGTTCATACCGGCAGGATTTCTTGCTTTGTGCAGTTCTTGCTTTTTGCCAATAGGGAGATAAGGGAACCGTCCCGCATGACGATGATAAATTGGGACAATGCAATCACCTCAAGAACCGATTGGCCACTGGCAAAACTAGCAGTCAAACATATGTCCCTTTGACACCAACCCACCAACCCATAACATTACAGATCCATATGCCGTAGGTGTATTTTGGGAAAACGGATGGCACAGGAAAACCATTAGAATCTAACTGGAGCCAATAAGATCCATCTATTGTTTAACTAAGCTGACCAAAAAGGACACCTAATGTGTCTTCGCACCCAGTGGGATGGATGAACCACCACTGTAAAAACTGGGGCAATCCACCCTACCAACTTTCAAAGTAGAGCCATGATTTTAACACTTGAGGCAAAACTCATTATGACCTGCAATTCAGGAAAATGGGAGCCTTGACCTCAACAATATCTGAAGCAAGTGTGCATAATGTTGACCCCGGAGTGAGAAGCACGTCCTGTTTTGTTCGGGGGGGTGTTCCCCTCAAGTGATGAATCCGGCCTAAAAAGGGGACACCCCCATCTCTCAAAATCGAGCAGCTGAACCAAATCCGGAGAATGTAGCTCTGCGGTGAGGCATCAAAGGAAGCTCTAAAGGCGCCAAGCCCGGCGACCTTGGTACCCCGTGTTTGGGGGGTTTCACAGGGAAACCCACAGGAACGCCATTTGGGGCACCCTAAAAACATCTAAAAACCGGTCGAGCCATGAAGCCAAACCTGGCCCAGCCTGGACGGAAGGCGGTTCCAGGTGAGAGGACACCGGCGAGGTCGGCATCTCTGTGGGCACCTCGGGCATCGAAGCTCGAAGCGCGCTTTGCTCGCGCAGGAGTCTGGCTATAAACCAAAATGGGATGTGGAACCCCGAACATGGGTGGTGTCCGTTTAGTTTTTTTTTCAACCAGCCTGAAAATGGATCCCTCAAAACACCAAATAGACCCATGTGCCTAAAACTCTGGACTCCAAGAATACTAAAAAAGCACCGCTACGCGCGCTGGCGCGATTACGCTCTGCCCCCATTGTATTGTGGGGCCAGGGGTTGGTTCTGTCGTGGCAAACAGTGTACATCTGTGTATATTTGTTAACCAAGATGCACACGCAGTGGTACTTGTAGCCCGCTTCTGACATGGATATGTACATCTGCATACTATGAATTAGCCACCGTGTAGAATGTGTATATATATATATATATGTGTAAATTGTACTTAGTATATATATATATATATATATGTCGGAGTTTTGCCAGTTGTTCTCTTTGATTTCGCCACCACGTGAATTGCATCTTGACGCAAATCGGGAAAGACGGCCCTGCTCGGATCCCCGAAGGAACAGGCCCTAGGCCCTTGGGCCTTAAGGGCTCTGTCTGCGGAAGGCTTGGGGGAACAACCCTAAGCCTTGCCAAGTGGGTGGAGCTTTGGAGGGAGCCGTTTTGGGGTAATTTAAAGAAGAACCCAAAGGAACATGCCCACTTGGGGGTCCAAGTGGATCTCTTGAGTCTTGGGAGCTTGGGTTCTTAATTCAAAGGCCTCACGAACAGTATCCAGAGGTGTGAGAACTGCATCGCTGAACAAGGGGCGGACAAAAAGCCCTGGCGGATTTGTCAGCCTGAAGGACGTTTGGACGAAACTAGGCTGGCCAAACCCCCTGCCAAACATGTGTCAATCGCCAAACCAATTCAAACACGCCAAGAAAGCTACCAAAGCATCGCCACTCACTAAGGTCTACAGTACATCCTGAAAATCACCCTGAAATTGGTTGTTTAGAGGGAGACCATCCCCCGAAAACAATGGGAAGAAGATGCTTCATACCTCAAAGGTTGATTTGATAGACCCAAAAAGCTTTGAGAAACCTTCTGAACATCTAACCACTTGGGAAGCACCCCCCCCCCCACCCACCCTCTACCCCCCGCCCATCCCAGCCCCCCCCACACCAACCACCCCCTGTCAGGCTTTTTCTACAACCACCGCTTTGGGCTTGCAAAATACAAAATGAGTGGTCATGAAACACCCCCCAACTTGGGCGTTCAAGCTTGTAAGTACGGCATGACCATGGTTCTAAAGGGACAAAGCCCAGTCATAACCACAGACATAACCATTTTGGCTAATTAGTAAGTTGGTTGAACACCCCCAACCCGAAAAAGCTCCTTCCCCAAGCGGGACCCCGGCCGGCATCTCTGAAGGGGAGACCAGCGCTGATGACCCCAATGCAGAGGAGCCCAGCGCAGCTGGCAGGGAGCGGACAATGGGACGTGGGGGGCGGCTTTTGGAAATGGACTTGATACAATTTGTGGAGGTTCACGTTGATGTTCAAAGGCATAAACAGGATTCATGTCTGTTCCTGAGCTCTCATGGATGGACCAACAAAGAGTAGCATCCAAGTTTGGGCTAGAACGCAAGAATGTGTTCAAACCACGAGTCGATTCAAGTATCCGTAGTTCATGCTTACAACCACCGCATGCATGTTTCACCAGGCTTAAACATGTGTCACCACGTTTGAACAAGGCTTGCTCAGTCGGCTTGTGCGGGGGCCAACGGAGGTCTTGCTAAGGCCATGCACCGCCACTTTTTGCAGGGCACAAACTGAGCCCTTGGGTTGGTTCCCACGAACCGCCAAAACAAGCCACAACTCAAACGTGCAATGTTTTCGAAAACCGTAGAGAACCTTTGATCGTGTTTCAACAACCTCTTCTTGATGTGCTTCAGTTGCGACCACGCGCTGCCTGCTAAAACCAATCTTGTTTTCCCGAGCGGGGCCATAACACGCTTGGGGTTCTTTTGGGCTTCCCTTGACCAAGTTCCGAAGATAGAGGCAGATCCCCTACGTGTTAGGACCAAGTTCAGACAGTCAAATAGCTGCATGTCAAGGACCGGGTGCAACCAAATGGGTCTTGCTCGTAAGGAGAAGGTAAGGACAACCACCAATATTGGGGTTGTCCTACTTTGACACACACCCGAGTGGTACCGTTTGATCTTAACATGTTCTGCCCGAACTCCGTATGCGCGCCTGATCTGACAGGCAGCAGCATCTCCTTGGTGGTCGATGCATGCACAGAGCGATCGAACCAAGAAACCAGCGATAGGGAGAAACGAGAAACCTACTTAGACGGTCTGGGAGTTAATTAAATGGTTGGTAAACATGTTTATACACCACTTACTACGGTCCCCCAAGCAGGTTATAACCAGGGTTTCAATCCATTTAGCCAAGACCCGGACCTAAGCAGGCCGCCCCGCTACCTGAGAACCTTCTTAGGGGTTCTGATTCTGGGTAGCGGAGCTTTCAGTGAAACCGGAACTTGCGGGCGGTTGATATTGAGTGGACGCCCGCTTTTGGTCCAAGGGAAACCAAACATGTACGCGGGTCCCGATTCGGGACCCCTGAGCTGCCAGCTTGGTTTTTCAGGTTGCCTTTGAAATAAGCTAAAGCCGGCGAGAACCGTCCCGCAACCCTCGCCCGGCTCCAAAATGCTCCGGAGCCCATCTGCGGCCCACCAGCTTTCGGCTGAAACACGTGCATGGCGCTCTGACCCTCATGAGCTCTGACCCTCATGAGGGTTCCCGGAGCCCCTGACTTTATCTGACGGATGCGAAAAACTTCCAACCCCGAACTTCAGCTGTTGGGACAAGTGGACTAAACAAACTGCAGGTCGCAAGGTCCGTGACCAAAGCGAGCGGGCCCGATGCTGAGAAGTGGGCTGTGGCTGTGGCCGTTGGGACGCCTGGAGCCCAAACCAAAAGCCGCCCGACATCACTCACCGACCAAAATATGTGCTTGGAGTGGCGAGGCTCTTCTCCAGTGATTTGGTGTTGGGTTGCTTTGTCGTGGTTGTTTCGTGCAATTGCCTTTTTTTTGCTTTGAAATTTGGTGTTGTTGTTTTCCTGGCGTTGCTTGGTGCCCTTCTTAGCGTTCTTCCTTTTGGCAGGTGTCAAGGCGTTCCGCCCCGGACTTTTCCAAATCGAGCAGTTGCCATGAGGAAATGCCTTTCTGCAAGTGATGTTCGAAGGAAACTCTCTCCGAACAAAGGCGAAAAAGGAATGTCCGGCGCTGGTTGCCCAGTTCGGATGTTCCAGCATACCTGCTGAGACACTACAAGCTTCGTAACTGCCTGCCAAACTAACACCTCTCACTTGTCAGCAGAGGCTGGTAAATCCGAGGTGAAAAGTTACAGGAGACACAAATTTGCTAGCCATCAGGTCATGAAGGGAGGCTTTGTGACAAAGGGCTGACGCTATGATGTGGCCAGGATCAAAGTAAGCCCCTGTTTGGTGCTACGTGAACTAAGTGACTCTCATTGCCGTAGAACGACAGCACGAAAATCAGCCAGAAGCCAACTTATCTGGCAAACAGCTTCTGAAACCTAGGTGCCCTTTCGAATCACTAGATGGATTCCTGCTGTCCTTGATACAAAGCTGGAAGCAGTGGAATCCTCCGTTTTTGATTCGCAAACTGAAGCCAGAACAACACCTGCAATCCCAGCCCAAACACTTCTGCCCAGCCTGACAGCAATGTGCCCGCTTCCGCATCCACTGTCAGTGTTGGAACCTGCAACGCTTGCGGTTGCAAGCGGAAAGCTGACCCGATTTGATCAATGTTCTACTGTTGTGGCTTGGTCATTGTCTTAAGATTCCGGGCAATGCTGCGAATGCAGGGGCCCTGCAGCAAGAAATTCGCGCGGTTCTTCGCCTTCTCATCTCAGCCATGCTTTCCAAACAGGGCCACTGGAAAAGGACAACCAAGGACCTGGGCCACCATTCTACAGCCTCAAGACTTGGCTGGGTTTTGAGAGGCCGGTTTTGCCGCAAAGAAACCGACGGACATGGACATAACTGCGCCCCGAATCCGACTTACCCTGGGCGGGTATCTTAAGGAGTGTGTCAATCAGGGATGCTAACTCCAGAGGCGTGTAGCTGCGGCCTGAGACAATAGGAATCGGGCCTTCTAAAACTTGCTCACATCCTATTTCAAGAAGTCCCAACAGACATAAGAGGGTGCAGAGTTTACCTTGTTGTGTTCCTCCTTGCGATTGAATTGTTGCCTTAACAAACAAATCGGTAAACTTATCGATGTACCTTCCTCCAACGAACATAGCATTTGTGGGACAGCAAATCAAAGATGAAGGACCATGTTTCTGGAAGGAGGGTAAAGTCCACGCCCATAAACTCAAGCAATGAGGCTACTGGTTAGTAACCCTGGTGACTAAACATTCGGGGGGAAATGCCTAGGCCGCGCCTAGCGGGTGTTTAGCCGCCCACCCTGCTTGAAACTGGGAACTTACATCACTGGTAAGTAGCATGGCTGGCCATTTTCGTACGAAAAACCAACCCGAGCCAACCCCGAGCGTCCCGCAGCACCATTTTCATCGCACGGTTTGCGCCTCCAGGGTGGCATCCACCGGTGAGGTGGGCAGCTCCGTGGGCACCTCGCAGGGAGGGCTGGTCGGTCTGCTTGCTCCTGGTGCTTGGCGGGTTTTCCCCTGTACCCCCCAACAAGAACCAGGAGTTCCCATTCCCCGTTTACACCTTCAAGCCCAAATGAAAGCCGCGCTTGGCTTCCAATCCCCAATCAGGTTCCTCTGCAAATGACGGTTTGGTGGGTTCCTTCCGATACAAGATGGGAAAATGAAACTTGTCCTGTGGGGCAGCGGGGTGTGTCACAAACCCCTCTAAACTCTGAAAGGCAAAAAGGCTAAGGGTGTGGCTGGGAACAGGTAAGAGGGATAGGGGCCAAAGGCAAATCCACCGCCAACGAGGCTCCGTCAATGTCCTTTTGAATCATCATCCCGCCAGCTTTCTTTGACCCGCTGGGCCACCGCGCCGGCATCTCCGACGGAGACTCCACTGCGGAGGATGCCATCGCAGAGTAAACTGGCAGCTGGGTCGAAACGCCTGGTTTGCGTGACTACGTTGTTACTTCGGAGGGGCCCTTGCATGGCAAGGAATAGCCCACAATCATGCAACTTCTCCTACATCCCACATACATCACACTTGGAATAACAACCAACTTATAAATGATGTGCTGAAAGCACTATACTTCACTGAGATAGAGTTAAAGAATAGATAGGGAATGATAGCAAGGGTTTTCACTTTCGGAACAGAGTTGCCAACAAGAGCCACCTGCGTCCCCAGCGTGAAACTTCTGTGACTGCGTCCACACCCATCCACAGCCCCAGAACCCAGCCCAATCTTGGCCCAGCCCACCCTGCGGCCAGCTTAAGCCCAATGCTTCCGTTGGCCGGCCCGTGCCTCGAGTTCAAGTTCCTGGCAAGGCTCACCAGGCTGCTCAACCAAGCCGCCATCATGCGCTCAAGCCTGCAGTACTCTTATGGTTCCTTTGAGCCTGGCCGATATTCAAGATCCCACAGCTGGCTGGGGCGCAAAGCATTCCGTCAAAACCCCGCCTCTCTGCATGTACTAGTTGGTATCCGGGCTCGATGGTGGCGCGATGGCGCAGCCAGACCCCCACTAGGGCCGATGATCCGCAGTCGGTACGAAACACGGCGCTGCAGCCGGGGGCAAGCGGGCAAGCAAAACGGGTTTGCTGCGATGTTGGGACCGTTGCGCCATCAGCCCAAGCGAGCCCGACCAGGGCCCGGTGATGCAGCAGGACTCCCGTGCCGGGCCTGATGGTTCAAGTGATAGGTTGTCCACATACAGGTCCTGTCCTGAATATATAGTTGGCTCCTGCAGAACCTTACCTCAGAGCCGCCCCGGACTACCCCGAAGCTCTCCCTCGTGGAACCCTGCGGAACCCTCGCAGAACTCTGTGGAACCTTACCCGGACCACCACGGGTCCTATCTGGGCTGAGACTCTAAAGCTTTCAGCTGTTGGGGAGAAACTAAAACACAGTCGGGGTTACCTAATCTCAAGCCCAACTAAAGCGCAAGCCCGAGCGCCTGCCGACATGGCCAGAACTGGCACCTCCTGCACGCCGAACGGATCCGCGGAACAATTGGGATGGGCGTGTGCGATACGTAAAGCTAACTTTAGCCATGACAATAAAAAAGCTGTATTTGCCATTCATGAATCAGCCCCTGGTATTGTGATGGTTTGGGCCTTACTATACCCTTTATGAAGCTAGGTAGCAGAGCCACCTATCAGAATCGCCCTTTCGGGAGTGTTTGGGCGCGCTCTTCCAAGCACGATTTCTCACTGCCAGAAAGCGAGCGCCTTTTGGGGCCTTGACTAGAAGTCATGGCCCTTAGCAGGAAACCCGGAAGTTGAAAAGGCCGACATTGGACAACCGAGTTTTCGTTGCCACCGCAAAATGAACACAAAGCAACATCTATACGGTGGGAAGGATGCCTTTGTGCAACCAGCCCTTCCCATAGCCTTTACTGGTGCCATCCCCTTCCCATCCCCTTCCCATCTGCTGGGTGGGGTGGACCTACAAAGGGGATGACCATAACGACCCCAAGTGATAGGGTGTTTTGACCATGATATATACATATATATATATAGATATATATATATATATATATATATATATCTAGGTAAGGGGACTCAGGGGGCTTTGGTATGACCATCTCAAGGCTTTACTAGCGGAGTCTTGGCTCGTCCTTGGCTATTCAGGGATAGCGGCCAGCGAATATCCCGCCCCCACGACTCACCCCCTCGAAGGCCCATGAATCGATTGCATAGGGGCCCTTTAAAGTCTGAGTGAGGGTCGTTTTAAAGGAAAGCAACAATAAATCACCCTGATTTGTGGTTCCCCTACTTTGAGACCTTTGAGACGGACTCACTTGCATTCAGGGAAACGACACCTCTGAAAAATGGCAATGTGAGCAGCAGGCTATCCTGCATACCTATGTACATACAAGTGTGTATATATGTGTATGGATATGTACGTACGTAATGTCTTGCAATGCTGTGGGATGTAAGTAAATGCAATGCAATGCAATGTAATGCATTGCCGTGTATATAATGTAATGCAATGCAATTTCATGCAATGTAATGTACTAAATTGCAATGGAATACGTAGTGCAATGCAATGTAATGCAATGCTCTGTAACAGAATGTAACATGATGCAATGCAATGTAATGCACTGTAATGCAATGTAATGCAATGTAATGCAATGTAATGCAATGTAATGCAATGTAATGCAATGTAACGTCATGTAACGTACGGTAATGTGCTGTAATGTACGTACTGTACTGAAATGTATATAAACATATGATATACAATCATATTCATAACATGGGGTAAACAAATCGCACCCGCGGAACAATTTATGTTGCAGCCCGTTGGGGAATTGCTGCATAGTGGTCATATGTCTTTCCTGCTTGCTTTGGAGGTGGCGCAAGTCATCTTAGAACTTCAGTGGACTCCATGCCCTCTTTTTTCCGTTGTTGGGGTGGGTGAAGTAGCAACAGAAGAGCGTACCTTCTTTCCCCCTGTGAATGACTTGGGATGCACGAGGTCCTAAAATTACCAAAGGCAGGTTGTCCTTTAGCCAACAAGGAGGTTTCCCCACTTTAGGAAACACCCTTCAGTGTTCCCCTTCGCGTCCACACCCCGGCATCCTGCGGGGACGGGACATCTGTGGGCACCTCTGCGCCAAAGCGGTGCCAAAGCTGGAGGAAAAAGCAAAGGCAATCCTGCCTTCCCCGAGCGAGGTGCGAAAGCCGAAGGAGAGCGAGAGAGCGCAACATAAAGAGAGAAACAAATACAAGAAGAAAGAGAAGAAAAGAGAAGTGAAGCTTGGTTGACGTTGGAAGGGGAGCAACAATTCTCAGATTTTAGCAGTTAAGTGGGGATTTCAACCACTAAACCACAATAAGCAAAAATGTACAATGTTTCCCAACAACAACCATGGAAGAGAAGCGAAGATGAGAGGAGAGGAAAGGAGAGAAGAGAAGAGAAGAGAAGAGAAGAGAAGAGAAAGTAAGAAGATAAATGAAGAAGAGAAGAGACGAGCAGAGAAGAAAAGAGAAAGGAAGAAAAGAAAGGAAGAAGATAAAGGAAAAGGAAAGCAAAAACAGACATATACAGATACAGATAACGACAAAGACAACTATACGGATACACATATATAACAAGAAAGAGGCATATCAAACAGAAAGAGAACATGGCAAACACAAAACAACATAAACATAAAGATGTATGTGCGTATGTGTATATATATATATACTTATATGCAGAAAATGTGAACATCAAGAGGAAGAGCAAGAGACAACTAACACTAAATTCACAGAGAAATACTTTTGCAAACGGAAAGAGAAGCAATCAACAAGATAACACAATCAATATAAAGAGAGAGGGAGAGAGATAAAGAGAGAGAGAGAGAGATAACACATTTCATGTCATAGCCGTAAAACGGACCAATTGGTCAGCCTTTGAAGTGAAAGCCTGACAGGAGCCTTCATCATGGGCCCAAGGTTCAATAACAAAGGGAACCAAAAGGACACCAAAATGAACACCACATTTACAAATCTAGGATCATGCGAGGACCAAAGTGCGTGTTTCCTTAAGAGGACTTTCGAAAATTGTTTGGTCCCGTGGTCTTTGCGCGAAACGCAGGTTGTCCCCACTCTCGTCCTCCCCAAACCAACAGTGGACCAACACTGTTGTCAGTGACCCCAATTCAAACTTGGACAGCCCAGACAATGATTAGCTTCCTTTTACGCTTTTGTTTCCCTTCAAATCACCACAAAAACAGTATCAAAAGGAAGATTCCGATTCCAAAATGGCGAACCCCAACCCATGGCTCTGCTTTTGGTTGGTCCACCACCGCGAGGCCATCAGGCCATCCTGAGCTCTCCGCCGGCGGCATCGAGGGCGAGCGTGAGACCGCCGAGTCGGGAAGGCCTCCCAATCGGCGCATCGGAAAGCCGCGGTGAAATCGACTTGGAGAAAACTCGTGGGAAACCGGGGGTAGTTCACTTTACCATGGAAATCACCCCAAGTTGGTTGAACATCCAAGTGGTGTCAGTTAGCCTTCCCCCGCCCGAATTGAATTGTGGAATCTCTCTAAACGAAGCTTCTGGGCCTTCTAGTTCAGACTCTGGGACGGGTCCCTTGACACCCGGAACACCCGCGCCCTACACACACGCCCCCCCCCCCCCATCAGTCACGGGATTTGTCAATGAGTTGCCAAAGAGGAACGCTACAAGGTTAAGTTCCACTCAATTCACAGCTAATTGATTGGTGGTTTGAAGGCTGGGTGTTGCCCATTTGCCCGTCAAAGGACAGCCCTGGGGCCCTGGGGCACGGCAAGCGACAACTGTAAACGATACCCAGCCACTCGCCCTCTTGCTGGCCAACATGGGCGAAGAAGGAACAAACAAAGGATAGGAACCGAATACAGAAGTTATGTATTCAGCAAATATGAAACTGACAACACAGCATCCTACATTGAGAGGACACCGCAAAACACGACGCACACGGAAAACCAAAAACACAAACAGAAACACGGCCCGAACGCAAAGAGCGGGGTGGGACACACTCCTGCCTGCGCTGAGCTGGCCAGTGCCGCGCGGCACCTCAGAAGCCCCGGAAGCTCCGAAAGTTCCAGTGATCAGCCCTGGCCACCGTGGTCATTTTTCAGGTTCATTTGCTTGCAGAACATTGGGGAAGTAGAGGGAATCCCCCAAAAAGGGGTGCAATTTTGATAGTCGGTGTTTTGCAGAAAGGGAACAGTATCTGTAAGGTGTTGTTGAAACATAAAGAATGAATCAATCAGTCATGTCCCTTGTTTTTTTGCAGTCTCTGAGCTCTCCCAAAAAGGGTGTCTTGCATATCTGCAAAATGCTGTTCAAACAAAGCAGTAGGCAACCATGACCATGACCAATTGGGACAATGCAATCACCTCAAGAACCATTTGCCCACTGGCAAAACTAGCAGTCAAGTATATTTCCCTGTGACACCAACCCACAACATAACAAAACCACTACCGACTGGCGCGAAGTAATTAGGGTGTATCCATCGCAAGTATGACCGTGCTTCCAGTTACCATTCTAGTAGGTTGCCAGGGAGAGCTCATTTAAAAACTTCCGGCAGACTCCTTTGTGACCTGGAATGAAAGGCAACTGGGAGCCTCAGGGCGAGCCAAAACCTGTAAGTTTGTCAACCTCAATCTGAAGCACATGTGCACAATGTTGACCCTGGATTGATAATTGGGGGCGCTGTTCTCCTTCAGTGACGAACCCCCCCTAAAAAAATTAAAAAAAGAGGCACCCTCATCTCTCAAAATCGAGCAGTCGAACCAAATCCGGCGAATGTAGCTCTTTAGCAACCACCACGCAGTCATGATCATTGTCATTTGGGTCTGTCTTTTCTTGGAGGGTACCCCTTTTTGAAGGTTTTAAAGGGAAACCCAAAGGAACACCATTTTGGACTAGAAGAAAACACGCCCGGAACCGCGCCTCAACCGAGGGTGCTTCCAGGCGAGAGGTGGACAGCACCGGCGAGGTCGGCATCTGTGTGGGCACCTTGGCCGCGAAGCGGTGCGAAACGATTTCGCTCGTGGAGTTGAGTACACGTAAACCAAAAGATGCGGAACCCGGAAAATGGGTGGTTTCCTTTGGGTTTCTCTCTAAACCAAACTACTGCTACGTCGGGCCAGGGGCTGGTTCTGTCGCAAGCAGTGTACATCTGTGTAGCCTGCTTGTACGTGAATACTAATTCAAAAGCCTTCCCGCGAACAGTGGAATCCAGAGGTGCGGGAACTGCATGTACGCTAAACAAGGGGTGGACAAAATGCCTGAGGGATTTGTCAGCCAGGACGTTTGGACGAAACTAGGCTAGCCAAACCTCCTGCCAAACATGTGTCAATCGCCAAACAACATCAAACACAGCAAGAAAGCTACCAAAGCATCATCGCCACTCATTTTGGTTTAAAAGTCATATCCTGACAATCACCCTGAAATTGCTGATTTAGACGGACACCATCCCCCAAAAGCAATCTTTGGAACAAGATGTTTCATACCTCACAGGTTCGATTTGTTTGACCAAACGAGTTTTGAGAAACCTTTTCAACTGGATGTTTCCTTAAGAGGACTTTCGAAAATTGCTTGGTCCCCGTGGTCTTTGCACGAAACGCGGGTTGTCCCTACTCTTGTCCTCCCCAAACCAACAGTGGACCAACACTGTTGTCAGTGACCCCAATTCAAGCTTGGAGAGCCTAGACAATGATTAGCTTCCTTTTGCGCTTTTGTTTCCCTTCAAAACACCACAAAAAAAAGTATCAAAAGGCCAAATGAGGAATTCCCGAAGCCGAGATTCCGATTCCAAAATGGCGAACCCCAACCCAAATCCATGGCTCTGCTTTTGGTTAGTCCACCACAGCGAGGCCATCAGGCCATCCTGAGCTCTCCGCCGGCATCGAGGGCGAGCGTGAGACCGCCGAGTCGGGAAGGCCTCCCAATCGGCGCATCGGAAAGCCGCGGTGAAATCGACTTGGAGAAAACTCGTGGGAAACCGGGGGTAGTTCACTTTACCATGGAAATCACCCCAAGTTGGTTGAACATCCAAGTGGTGTCAGTTAGCCTGCCCCCGCCCGAATTGAATTGTGGAATCTCTCTAAACGAAGCTTCTGGGCCTTCTAGTTCAGACTCTGGGACGGGTCCCTTGACACCCGTAACACCCGCGCCCTACACACGCCCCCCCATCAGTCACGGGACTTCTCAATGGGTTGCCAAAGAGGAACGCTACAAGGTTAAGTTCCACTCAATTCCCAGCTAATTGATTGGTGGTTTGAAGGCTGGGTGTTGCCCATTTGCCCGTCAAAGGACAGCCCTGGAACCCTGGCACACGGCAAGCGACAACTGTAAACGACACCCAGCCACTCGCCCTCTTGCTGGCCAACATGGGCGAAGAAGGAACAAACAAAGGATAGGAACCGAATACAGAAGTTATGTATTCAGCAAATATGAAACTGACAACACAGCATCCTACATTGAGAGGACACCGCAAAACACGACGCACACGGAAAACCAAAAACACAAACAGAAACACGGCCCGAACGCAAAGAGCGGGGTGGGACACACTCCTGCCTGCGCTGAGCTGGCCAGTGCCGCGCGGCACCTCAGAAGCCCCGGAAGCTCCGAAAGTTCCAGTGATCAGCCCTGGCCACCGTGGTCATTTTTCAGGTTCATTTGCTTGCAGAACATTGGGGAAGTAGAGGGAATCCCCCAAAAAGGGGTGCAATTTTGATAGTCTGTGTTTTGCAGAAAGGGAACAGTATCTGTAAGGTGTTGTTGAAACATAAAGCATGAACCAATCAGTCATGTTCGTTGTTTTTTTGGCAGTCTCTGAGCTCTCCCAAAAAGGGTGTCTTGCATATCTGCAAAATGCTGTTCAAACAAAGCAGTAGGCAACCATGACCATGACCAATTGGGACAATTCAATCACCTCAAGAACCATTTGCCCACTGGCAAAACTAGCAGTCAAGCATATGTCCCTTTGACACCAACCCACAACATAACAAAACCACTACCGACTGGCGCGAAGTAGGGTTTATCCATCGCAAGTATGACCGTGCTTCCAGTTACCATTCTAGTAGGTTGCCAGGGAGAGCTCATTTAAAAACTTCCGGCAAACTCCTTTGTGACCTGCAATGAAATAAATGGGGGGTGTTCTCCTTCAGTGACGACCCCCCCCCTAAAAAAGGGGCACCCTCATCTCTCAAAATCGAGCAGTCGAATCAAATCCGGAGAATGTAGCTCTTGGGTGAGTCAAACGAATTCAAAAGGCACCAAGCCCAACTAGCAATCACCACGCAGTCATGACCATTTTCATTTGGGTCTGTCTTTTCTTGGAGGGTACCCCTTTTTGAAGGTTTTAAAGGGAAACCCAAAGGAACACCATTTTGGACTAGAAGAAAACACACCCGGAACCGCGCCTCAACCGAGGGTGCTTCCAGGCGAGAGGTGGACTGCACCGGCGAGGTCGGCATCTGTGTGGGCACCTTGGCTGCCGCGAAGCGGCGAGAAACGATTCGCTCGTGCAGGAGTTGAGTACACGTAAACCAAAAGATGCGGAACCCGGAAAATTTGTGGTTTTCTTTGGGTTTCTCTCTAAACCAAACTACTGCCACGTGGGGCCAGGGGCTGGTTCTGTCGCAAGCAGTGTACATCTGTGTAGCCTGCTTGTACGTGAATACATACTAATTCAACAGCCTTCCCGCGAACAGTGGAATCCAGAGGTGCGAGAACTGCATGTATGCTAAACAAGGGGTGGACCAAATGCCTGAGGGATTTGTCAGCCAGGACGTTTGGACGAAATTAGGCTAGCCAAACCTCCTGCCAAACATGTGTCAATTGCCAAACAACATCAAACACACCAAGAAAGCTACCAAAGCATCATCACCACTCACTAAGGTCTAAAGTCATATCCTGACAATCACACATAAATTGGTGATTCAGACAGAGACCATCCCCCGAAAGCAATCTTTGGAAGAAGATGTTTCATACCTCACAGGTTCGATTTGTTTGACCAAACGAGTTTTAAGAAACCTTTTCAACATGTAACCACTTGGGAAGCACCCCAACACCCACCCACCGCCCATCCCGGCCCCCCCCACACCAACCACCCCCTGTCAGGCTTCTTGAAACAACAACCACTTTTGGGCTTGCAAAATAGACTCGGTGTTCATGAAGCACCCCCGCACTTGGGTGTTCAAGCTAGTAGGTCATAACCATGGTTATAAAGGGACTAAGCCCAGTCATAACCACAGACATAACCGTTTTGGCTAGTTGGTTGAACACCCCCAACCCGACAAAGCTCCTTCCTCTTGGGCCCCCGCCGGCATCTCTGAAGGGGAGACCAGCGCCGAGGACGCCAACGCAGAGGAGCCCAGCGCGGCTGGCGAGGAGTGGACAACGGGACGGACGTTTGGCGGGGGGGGGGGTGAGTTTCACTAGGGTATCTTATCCAAAAGGAACGGATGCCTTGTGGTAGAAGAGGATCGTATATGTGGTCCCTGGATCTATTCTGCAGGAAGCCCCATATGTCAAGATGGAGTATAAGAGAATGGACAGCCCCTGATAACTCTGATTACTGTGTTTCACTGTAAGCGGCCTGCAATAAGTCCTTTTAGGTAGTTATCGCATGAATGGTGCGATTTGTACAAGAAAGGGCCTTGACCCAGTATAAATCAACCACAAAACAGACACAAATTTCTTTTGATCTCCAGCACTGATTTACGGCCTTTGGCCGTAGCCTTTGTTTTATGCCGTAGCCATATTGAAATACTTGTTTCATCCTTTTTGCTGCGCAGATGAAAAGTCTTGGTGACAACTGGAAAACGGTTTGTACTCTTGATGTGAGATACCTAGCTGTATCAGAAGAGGATGCAAAGCGCTTTGTACATGCGGGATCGATGTGAAACTATTGATCTCTCACTGAAAATAGTCTTGTTGTCGATGAGGATGAAGTGTTGCGCCGTTTTCGTGTGAACTCTCGCAATCGATCTCCTGAGAATCTTATTCCTGGCAAATCATGAAGACCAAAGGAGGTCTGGATGGTTGCCAAAGGAGGCAGTCGCAATTTCTTGTTGTACCAATGATAGCTGCTGTCAGATTGACTGCCGTAATCGAAATCTCTCCAGGTCGAATTGCTGAACTGCTTCCATCCCTGATCGCCGTACGAGTATTGGTTCAACTGCTTCCACGCTGTCTCCTTCTTCTTGCCCTTGAAACACTCCTTGGTCCGAGAATATTTCTCTCCCGATTTGCTGCACGGCTTCGGATGTAGACCATCGATCAACGGGCTGTGAATCGGACCCAGCATCAGCATCTCGTTGGTGATGCGTTCGTTGCATGAGACCTAGTAGTCGGCGATGACCTTCTCAAAGTCGTCCTGCATGGATGTCAGTTGTGCTTCAGTCCAATTTCCAATCTCTGACTTGCGGAACCCTTGTTGGATGTCTGTCTTTCCCCATCCAAATACAAATGGAATCATACAGTCAGGAAATGTTCTGTCATACCCGGATCCAGTCTTCATATATTTTGTAACCCAATCGGTCCGCAATGGGCATTTCCTGTGCCTCGTTCCATGTCTTCTGATATTTCTGGATGTAGTTGATGAGGCCTTGGTCAGGATTGTAGACATGTTGAAGCTTCCTGCACGCATTGGCGGACTTATTCGCATCACCTGTACTCGCGTCGCATTGGTACTCGGTGACGAGGGGCATGATTCCTGATTGGGGAAATCTTCCCGTGCTGCGTCACGGGTGATGTTCGGATGAACGTGGAACACGCCAATGGTTGCGAATGGGAGGTCTGCCCTTGTCACATGGCGGCTGTCGAAGTGTGGTCGGAGTTTCCGTGGATTTCGGAAAGGCGCCGCGCATTTGCCATGTCCTTGGGCTTTGGTGCGTGGCGGCAGTCTCCTTCCAATGTACTTCTGCTGATCAATGAACATGTCCGGTCCGGTGGTTGCCAAACAGTCGAATGTGGGAGTATCGTAGTCGGGATCAGTGTAATCCTTTTCGACTCCAAAATAGCATCTGAACATTCAACATGTCGTACCCCAGTATTGGCTTTTGGTGGAAATGTGTCGTGCCACTAGTTCGACTCTGGCTTGCTTTCCGCCGCGGACAAAGCATGCGATTGGTTTTGCTGACCAGGATTTGACAACGATGCCCTTGTAGCCAAGTTTGCTGAACAGCTTGATGAGGTCCTCGCATTTCTCATCTTCCGGATAAAAGAAGGCATCGGCCTCGTTGAGGCCAATGATGTGGGCACTGTTCTGCAACATCATCATGATGAGTGGCCTTTCTTTCATTGACATGTGTTTCACTTCCCGGCTGTCCAACTTCGGATTCCTCATGAGGTTTCCGTGATTCAAGGTCAGCATGTTGAGCGTCAAGGATGAAGTGAATTCATGTGACGCGTGGTGATCAACATAGGGGCGATCTGACGGCTGCATCAGGGATCCAAGGATGTCCGTGAATGACTTGATAAGGTCCGGATCATCATCGTGCATCAGCTTCTTCAGTCCAATCGGAAGTCTGATTGGATACCCTGACTTGTCCTGTGCTGCCCTGAACTCTTCCCGTGTCGGCTTCTCGTGTTGGTGATGGAAGTGGAATTCTTCCTCATCGAAGTTGGTGTCCGGATTCACATGCGCCAAGGATCTCAGCTCAGTTTCATTCAATTCTGGATGAACATTCCTTGGATTGGCATTGTACCTTGCCATGAAGTCTCGGAAGTTCTCCTGAATTGTCTTGAGCTCTTCTGCTGCATCGGTCTTGTTCATGTCCCGGTCCAAAGTGACTTCCGCAAATTCCTTGTGATAGATTATCCGGATTGTGGAGCTCCAGGATGACCTTCTGCTTGACGGTTCTCTCTTCCTGAGATTCCATTTTCTCTTCTTCTTCATCTTGATCCGTGGAATGCCGTCGCTTTCTGGTCTTGGTGGATGACTCCTTCTCGGATTGGTTCTTGTTGGTCTTGTTGGCATTGACGTATGCGAAGAAGTGGTCAGCAAACTCCATGATCTTGGTCTCGTACATCACTGTATCTTCCTTGCTGAAGTTCCTTTTCAGGATCCGATAGTTGAACTGCAGGAGCTGGCCCTCTGCGTCAAACGCTGCAATGATATCCGTGATGTCAATATGCTCTGTCAATACAGTTCGTTCCTCGGAGAGTCGGAAAGAGTACGGATTGTCCTTGGTAGAGGCAAGGATCGCGAGTGCATCACGTCCTGTAGGCACATGAGTCAGCGCTGCCTCGGATGGTTCATCGTCGACGATGATGTCGTCGATGCAGGCAAGGTGAACCTGTCCTGATTCCCTGATCCAGGATGCTCTCCATAGGTCGCATAGAACATGAACGTGACAGGAATCTTCGAGAAAGGATCAATCTTCCTGTCCTGTTCAATGGATGGAGGTGCAGGTCGTCGTATCTTGTATATTGGCTGCGCTGTTTCTTCATCTGGATGGTCCTGCTTCTTGTAAGAGGATGAGGATGGCAGGTCGTAGGATGGCTCAGGTTTCTTGTATTCCTTCTGCTGAGATCACGGTCGTGCTCTACTTTGCGCCCAGTGCCGAAAAAGGACTGTGACTGTGGATACTGCGACGCAGACGGGCGCGCGCGCGCCTCAGTCAAAATTCCGGCAATGCCTCTTGGGCTGGTGGCGTGCGCAAACCTCACTAGTAGCTGATCATGCTGCGGTAGCGGCGGCGGCGGGTTTGGTGACCGCTGCGCCAGACCATCCAACATTTGTTATCAGAGTCGGGCGTCCGATGGATTCAATCTCGACACGCCGTGAATGACAACTGACGCATCTCATGACACTTGAGTAGGAATGCTCCCAGCTATCCCTGTCAACCATTACCTCAGCTCGAACAAATAGAAATGGGGCCCTAATTTAATATTCCACGCTAATGCGTTCAAGGCATGCGAGCGCTTGAAGCGCTCTAGCCCTCAATGTAAAATCCAAAACGCCGCGCCACGCTGCGAAGCAAAGACACGTTCGTCAGGAAGATGCCAAGTCTGAGCCAGACGCACGCCCAGAAGGCGGACCGGTCGCCCCCAACAAAAAACAAACACGAGCTTCCGCAACAACTTTGATATACGCTATTGTGGCTGGAGTTACAGCGGCAGCTGCTGGCCCCAGACTTTCCAACTGATACTGAGAGGGGTTTAGATTCTGACCATTCCAACTACAAGAGATGGACGCCCTGAAGTGTCACTTCTTGTCACTGCTTCCCTGTGTCAGGCTTGGAGCGCTTGCGCGCCTGCTGCCTTCCCTCTCAAGCCCCCTCACAAGCCAAATACGAATCCCCCCCAACTACCCCTCTCGATCGTTTTCCATCTCTACAAACCAAGAAGAAGAAGCTTCCGTGCGAACATATCCATGCTGCGCCACAGCGAAGCGCAGGAAGAGGCCAACCTTAGATGCAGTCTCTGACAGATGTTGCGCACGCCCCTCCAACATTCCCAATCGATCAAAACTGCAACTATAGAAACAAAAAAGGAAATGAGGGGGGTCCTATCTTATTATTCCTCGCTACTTTCGTGGCTTGCGAGTGCTTGAAACACTCGACCCCCCAGGAAAACTAGTACGCCGCGCCGCGCAGCGAAGCACAGACACGTTTGTCCGGTCTGAGCCAGACGCACGCCCAGAAGGCGGGCCGGTCACCCCCGACAAACATCCAACTATGAGCATAGGTGCCCTTTTAGGGGAAATGGATGGACCAGGGCCATATATTTTTCTACCAAAACAACCAAAAAGGACACATAAGACTATGAGCCTTTAAGCCGCAACAACTTTGACACAAATTTTTCCACTCACGCACGTCGTCGATGCATCGCAGCACGGTACCTGGCCGGCGACAATACATGTAGCGAGGATCGCATCATGAAAAAAAAAGGGCGGGGCTATAGCAACAAGCCCGAACTGAAGCACACCGAGCTGAAGCCTGCGCAGGGGCAGAATGAATGTATAAGTGTGCCTTTTAAAGGAAGTCGACAGTCTGAGCCTTCCCCGCTGCTCTGGCGTCGCTGGCGCGTCTGCTGCGGCTGCTGCTGCGGCTGCGGCTGGGATCTTAAGGCAGCTCCTAAGATCAGCCACGCTGCGGTCAGATCGAAAGCGCGCAGCTGGGGATCTGGCCGGGGGCGCAAGCCCAGGCCTATAGCTATCGGCCAGACCCCACGCACTGGCCTTGCAAGCTGGATCGGAGGCGTCCCCGAGCCCCAGCTGCTGCTGCTGCTCTTGCCTGGGCGGTGTCTGTGTGGCGGCGGCTGCAGTTGCCGCGACTGCCCCACTGGGCTGGCCACGGCCGCTGCGGCGGCCTGGCAGGAAAAACCCGATCAAGCAGGACGCACCGATCGAGCCTAGGCCGCTGAGCCGCTGTCCCGAAGCTCTTCGCGAAGCTCCCAGGCGGGCTTTCCGCGGCAGGCGGCCACGTGTACCTTATATAGCGAAATCACACATGCAGTGCGCATGTGCAGAACAGTCAACGGGCGTGTCTCAGTTTCAGGCCCACGGCCGGTGGTCACCTCCTGGCAGGCTCCACACGAGCTCCTCAATCCGGCGCTCCATAGAGCGAGGATCTCGCGCTGGCGCGCCGCCTCGTCACCTACGACAGGCCCGGTCCGCTTGAGCCAGCGTGGCAATGGCGATGAATTCAGCTTTGAACTGCAAGCCGGGCACATGAGTGCACATGCCTGCGTGCTCGGTAAAATGAGCGCCGCGCCCGCGAACCCGATCGACTGGCCCGCCGAGTTGAGCCGTCAACGGCTCCGGTTTGGCGAGTCGTGCGTCAGCGTGCTTCAACATTTATATTTCGGTATTATAAGGGTTTGCCAAACAATCGTCAAAGAAGAGATATAGCCGCCAACCCCTAACAAACAAGGCGCTACAAAATTGCAACACTGCTATATCACGGTCACTCCAAGTCTCACACTCCAAATTTGGCTTGGCTGCGGGGTGATCAGCACGATACGGGGGGGATCAGCTCGAAACGGCGTATCACCTTGAAAACCCTCTATCACCTTCTCGCGGGGTGAAGAACACGAAACACATATCTAGGTAGCGCGATCTTGCTCTTCGAAGAGAATGCGACGGCCGGAGCCGTACGGCGGCCGGAGCCGCGCGTTCAATAGGGCTTCTCAAATAAAGACAACTGCAACACAATGCCTTTTTTAGTGATGCGACGACCGAAGCCGTGCTTTTTGGGTCGCGAACCCCCCCCCCTGGAGCTCAGCAGTTGCGCCGTTCAGCAGGCGCGCGCTGCAAAGCGCGTCGCCGCCAGACCTGGCCAAGAAAAGAAACACTGGAACAATGCTCTTCTTCTTCTGCCGGACGGAACACAAATGCTACCTCAAAGCGGGATTTCCCATAATTCGGAAACATCGTCATCAAGAAAATGCCTGGTTCATGGAGGGTCAATTCTTCGAAGAGTTCGCACTATCCGTCGAGGTTGAGTTCAATCCTCTTCTTCATGGCTCTTTTGCTCTCTTCGCGTGGATCATGCCGTAGGCATCCGGAAAACAATCTGCTCATTCTCTCAGTTCTCCAGAGGATGAGATGAATGATCTGTTTCGCTCTGTGTTTCTCGATGGAGTAGCACTTGCATATGGATTGGGCGTTGTGAATTGTCCGATCCATGTCAATCTGCCTGTTGCGGCATGACATCGGTGTCATAAACTTGTGGATTCTCGTTCGGATGACAGCAAATACTGCAGATCTTCTTGATGTACTCCATGTATGCCTTTCTGCATAGGATCGATTTCTAGGGAATGTTGGATACCAGTAGTCATCGAAATGAGCCTTGAGTCTTTTCGTGCTTCTCTCTCTCGCCTCTCGCGCTCAGGTTCGAAGTCCTTGGTCGATGTCGCAGATGGTGGAGCATTCATGGTAGTACTCTTCCAGAGTATTCCAGAAGCATCCTGGATTGATGGTTTCCTTCACCTTGAACGCTCGTCCGTGATTCATCTCGAATTGTTAGTGGATGGAGGAGGTACCTTCATGGTCGGTCGCCTTGGCAATGGTGGCCGATCTGATAGTTGTCGGATTCAGTCTCCTCATCCATATTGTTCTTGGGCTGTGCCTTGATCTTAGGTGTTAGCTTCAGTGGAGGTACTGGAGGCTGCGTGGGCATAGCCAGTCGTTCCTTGAGAGGTCGACTTGGTGGATTCTCCTCTTTCTCGGTTTCGGAATCACGCTCATAGTCAGCCTGCTCCATGTTGATGTCTTCTTCCGACAGATGGGATCGTACGGATTGTTCGTCCTTGATCTCCTCCATGGCATGGTCGGATGACTGACTCATCATCTTCCTCAACGGTCTTGCGGACCGGAGATTCCCTGAGAGGGGATGCTCGCCTCTTCACTGCCGGCTTCAGCGAAGGGGCTGCCGAACAGACTGCTCAAGAGTGGCATAACGGCAAGATGATATGACATGCGCAATCGCAAAAATGGTTGGACGGTTTGTATACCGAATTGGCTGCGGCAGACACATATTTCTTGAGGTTCAAGAATGGTCCAACGCAAACACTCGTCACGGATTTGAGGAATTGAAAATCACTAGAATGGAAAATTCATGCGTCGGAATTCGTGGACATGTTGATCATGCCCAGGTTCCCCAGTAAGCAAACATGGACTCTGCTATACCGACTCCTGCAAATGCAATGATGTCGGGTCCGTGTTTTGTATTGTGCGCTAGCCATTCAACCAAAAATGCTTTGTTCTGCAACATGGTACGGAAAGGTGGATGTGCGTCAACATTCAAGAGGTTGCCTGTCAGGACGGTCTTGCTCGTCCGCTTTAGCTGAAAGTTTGGTCAGCGAGTCTGCAAGCATGTACGAGGTCGTGCATCTGTCCACTATTGCTTTCCTTTCGCAACATCTGGACTAAGTGCATTGTTTCTTTCTGTTCCGGTTGATGGGTTGTGGATGCAGTTGTAACAAGGTTGTTTGCATCAGTGCGGATATGAACATCTGCGATTTCGCCTGTAATGTCTGGCCAGAGACAGCGAAGAAATAAAGCTGAACCGTAACAACGCATGAGTCCGTGCAATTCGGCAACAGTTGTGGACATTTTTGTAGCGGTAATCTTATGCGTCTCGTGGTCGACCAATGAGCCTCTCGAGTTGGATGAGCCCTGGCGAAGATCTCGTTGTTCTTCAAGAACGATAACATGCGCGCGTTGGGATGACTTATCTTCATTGTTGCGATAGGATGCATCTGGATAACCAACTATGCGTGTCTTCCCACGAAGGGGCCAGAATCTCATACCAGGCGGGATGCTTTTGATGGTTCTGACTGCTTTATTGATAGCGCGGACGTCCTCAATGGTTAAGACACTTCTGTATGCAGTATGCATCTGAGGAGTGAGGGGCGTATCATCCTTCAAGCGCTTGTGAAAGGTGATCTCCTGAAGCTCGTCAATGGCAACGTTCTGATGGACATTGATACCGTGCTTGTCGTCATGCTTCCATTGGATGCGTTGTCCTACAAAGAGGCAACCATTTTTTTCTTCGGAACCAATTGTTTACGAAGTCGTCCCATGATTTCCTTCTCAAACACATCGTCCCCAATCATAAGAAGATCATCTAGATCGAATGTGTTGGATGATTTCTTCTCAATGCAGACGTGGGTTTTGGAAGCTGCTTAAGTCATTCAGCCCGTAGGCAGGCTTTTTCGCGCGCACCGATGTGTGGCGGATATCCCATTTCGGGAGGGATTTGACAAATGATGCTCCGATTCTGATCGTATGCCTTGCCTTGGAAGAATGCTGTTTTCAAATCCATGTGCAAAATATTCCAGCCCTTGCTTGCGGCTGCTTGGATTACAAGGCGGAAACCACTCCTTGATGCAGCAGGACTGTCGGTCTGCTGATCATTCTCCTGCTTGTCTTGGAATCCTCTGAGGACCCAACGAGCCTTGGTCTTCAGGAAACTAATTACCGTCTTTGTCTCGCTTTAGGGTAAGGACCCAGCGACCGGTGACCAAATTTCTGACATGAATCTTTCGTGCGTCGACGAGGTCGAGCACTTCATTGTCAAGCCAAGATTTGCACTCGAGAAGCTTTGCTTCAAGGAATTGCGTTGATAAGCGCTTGTCTCACTCAGTGGCTGTCGCTTCCTTCCGCCTCTTACCAATGAGTGCGGATGTGGACGAAGCCTTCAAGGATTCTTGCTTGGATGAGTACAAGACTAGGAGTGCTCGGTCAGAGTCCGTCATGTTCTTGCAAAGGCGGTCAACATGATTCTTGTCTGTGTATTTCTGGTGAGAGAATCCGCATTGGGTGGATGGCTTGAAGGTCCCCTTTATAGCGTTCAGGAGGACAGGGTTGCCTTCGATGTCTCTTGGAACCGTAAAGGATCCGGTATGAGCGCAGATCTTCTGTTCGGCTGTCATGAATGACCAGTGTGCTTCGTCAATGACGAGCATCCTGATCATCATACGCTCTTGTCCTCTGACAGTATTGAAATTCTCGGTCTTCTTGGTCAGTGTACTGCATGGTTCTCTGTGAACTTCCAGTGCCGGATGAAGTTGGAACGTGAGGGATGAGCTCTTCCTCACTATCGGATTGCATCGGCAAAGTGACTGGATTGTTCGAATTGAAATGTATGAAGCTGCAGGTTCACCTTACCTTGAGGAGAAGGTTCAGGTGAATCATCATCATCGTCTGGTTTCTTCTTCTTATTCTCAGCCTTGTGCTTTGGAATAAAGTTGGATGATGCGGCAGGTTCATTGCTGGGCGAAGGCTCAGATGACTTCTTCTTCCCAGCTTTCTGCTTTTTAGGCGAACTGCCCTGCAAATGTGCAGTTGTTTCTTCGTCTTGCTCAAGATGGGGCAGTTCAAGCTCTTCATCATTGTCTTCTTCTTCGGGATGCGTCAGAATTGCAGGTGGTGAAGGTGCCACGACAGTCGGAAGAATCGGCTGAGAGGGTTGCGACTGAGACGGCAAAGAGACATCACCCCCCAGTCGATTGAGTCCACTTGATTGACTGGCTTTTGCCGTTTAACAGCGGGGGTTCCCCCACTCGGCTTACCGTCTGGCGGCAGCAGTGGATCTACTGGACTGGCGCATCGGAAAATGAGCGATGGACTGATGCCAACATCACTGCATGCCACGTCTTCCCAATTGCACTTGGATGCTGGTAAGACCCAAATTCTGCTCAGCTGATCTGGTCGCCAGAAGGATATACAAGCATCGTCCGGAGGTGACGTGATAGGCACATTGATGCCAATCGTGTGAACGTATGCTGCGCATGCATCATATTGAGTGGATGAAGCGCACAGCTGTCTCAGCTTCTTGCAACCTTTCCACATGTTCTCAGTTTCTGGAGGGTACTGTTTCATGGTCTTCTGAAACTTTTGGACTAGCTGATCCTGGATGACCAGTGGTTCAACATTGTTGTTGAATGGGAGGTCCTGGATTCTAACAGCGGTGCTGCTGCTAGTCATGTTGAACTCCTTGTCGGTGGCTTCCATCTCCTTCCTGAGAATGTCTACCTGCTTGTTGGTGAATGGCTCGAACATGCCTCGTTGTCAAGCGGTTTCATCTTCAGGTGACGAAGGATGATGTGCGCGAGGTCCTGGCAGAACTGGTAAGGATGTACCTGTGCCAGTTTGGTTCTGCTTCCGGAAGTGCCGGCGTTTCCCTCGAGGGGTTGATGTTCATGTTTCACCGAGCTGTTGAAGTTCTTACACTTTCTGAAGATTGGTCTCATTACCTCGGAAGGTAAGCAGTGCATCAAGTTTGTGGGCTTGAGACTTCTGAGTCCGGATTCAGGATCCTTCAGTCCATATGCACAGAAATGGAAATCTCCCCAGGTCATGGAAGGATCTGAAAATAGTTGCTGCATGCATTGCAAATACCAGACCCTGGATGTCTGAGGATTTTCAATGATGAAGTATCTTCAGTGCTTCAACTGATACGCAATGGATGCCACGAACTTAATCATCGGCATGCAGCGATTCCGCTTTTCCCAGACCTTCTGTTGGTCTTGTTGGATGTTCTGCATATTTGACCATGGTCCACGGACTGGTGCCATGAGGATGAGGTCAGGCGCTTGCTCCTGGATGATCTCCATGACCATAGGTCGTCCCTTGGATGTCATTACGTCAAATCCGTTGCGGATGTCAACGGGAGTCCCAACCTTTAAACCTGTAAGTGCGCCATTGACTGAATCTGGCACTACCTGCAAAGATCTCAAGAACGTGGATCTTTCCTTTACGTACACAGTTCCAATGTGCTTGTTCAGGAATGGATGTGAGGTATGTTCTTGCTGGCCTAGGTGCTGCAGGCTTGGGAGCCGACTTCCCCACAATGCGCAATGGCTTAGAGGATGCTGGCTATGCTGGCTTAGGATCAAGTTAGTATGGACGATTCCCTCCTGGAGTCGGCTGAAGGCCGCGTTCTTCCTTCTGCAAGGATTCTTGTTCATCTGGTAGAAGAAAATCAATTCCAGGTTTCCCCGCAAGGATGGTTTCATCCTTTCTGACCTTTGTCATGTTGACCTTGATGAGTCGGGTTCCGAGATCAAGTCCAACCATTGCTCCTTCCAAGGGAATGACCTTCCCTTTTTGCCAAATTCCTCCCTTGCTTCCATCGCACCGGATCTTGGATTTGTCTTCCTGCCAGTAAAATACCTTGTCTTTAACCTGAAGAGGTTTAGAACTCGTTCGGAACTTCTGAGCAAGGTCTCGTCGGATATCTTCGGATTGACGAGCTTCTTGGAATGCCCGCTTGGACAGCTGCTTGGTTTGGATGGCTGTAAGCTCTTCTTCATTCCTGTCGATCGTCAATTGAGTAGGTGTTGCGACATCAATCTGGCTGAGATCTGCTGGTCGTCTTCCGAATGCAAGTTCCAAAGGCGTTACACCCCCCGTATGAGCATGATCTTGAATTGGGCCTTCAGGAGTCGGTGTGTTCGGTCCCAATGAGATCGGTGATGTCAAGGGATTGATAGTTCCCACGTCTCCGTCATGAAGGCTTGATCTGGGACAACTGATTTGGGCTGCAAGTGATACTGGTCAAAGTAGTTCCTGAGGACAGCGGTCTTCTTGGATTCTTGCGTAGTCATCACTGCCTCTGCAGGGAGCAATGTTGTTGCTCCATCCAGATGACAAAAACAATGATTCGTTCGCCAGTTCCAAGAGGAACTTGACAGTGATCAATGAATGTCATGTCACCAAATGTGTACGCTCGAAGTCCACTCAGTCACTCGTCTTGCTTCGTGTCGGTGCTTGTTTTGCCCCTTGGCACACTGCGGATTATGTCAAAAAGGTCGTATGTTGACTTTGGCAAATGAAGCGCACGAGTTCTGAATCGAAATTGGCCGGTTGTCATGTGATGATGCTGAAGGTGGAGTTTCTTCAACTCTTCCGCCTTGGACAATCGCTGGTGGATTCTGCCTAAGGCAAGTGGAAGTGATGTGGGTCCTTCAGTGGATGGTGCTTTAGGATCTGGCTCAATAGTCGACTGGCCCTTCTTGTCAATGATCCTATCTGCTGCCGATCCTGAACCTGCTTCCTCGTCCTTGAGCGAGTTGTCCGAGAAGGTGAAGATGGTCTTACCTTTCCACAGGCTAATCAGTGATTTGTTGGCCTGGGATGTAAGCCGCCAATTGTCTAGGATTTCTGGATCTCCGCCTTCGGATGCATCAATAATTTCTGATGTACGCTCTCGGCTGATGTTATCAGGATGGATTGGACATCTTTTGGCCTTAAGAGGCGTAATGCGCACACGGGTGAGCTGCTTGTTCTTCTTGTCAAGAACCCAATGATCCTGCTTCAGAGACCCAAAGATCTTAACAGTTGCTGTTTCCTCCTTCGTCTCGGATGACTTGGATGCACAAACAGTCTCACTCTTGGATGATTCCCAGGAGGGAAACTTGATTCTGTTGTCATCATCGTAGACGTAGTTGGTAAGTCCTTTGGCAGCAAATTCTCCATGCGATTTCACTCTTGCCACTCCAGCAAGATCGACTAGCGCATGTCCTGTGCCGGATACTGGAACTGCTTGACAGTCCATGCCAAAGGCCTTGCGTGTGATCTTGTCACATTCAGGTGTGTGCTAAATGGTCATGTAGAGGTTCCGCATCTGGCTGGTGCTCAGGAGGATCAGTACGGCGCCTGGCTCAAGGATGTCGATTTTGGTATTGCATGGAGTGTGATATCTGAGGTGCAAGGTCCAATTTACCTGTCTCTCCGTTGGCAAAAGTGAACTTGGTCTCGGCCGGGATGTACTGGTAGGAGATGAGGTCCTTCATGGGTTCGATGACCTGAGTAAAACGCTGGATTGCATGGCCCCATGGATCTGGCACAACCGTTGTATAGGTCGGATTGTGTTGAGGGTTGATGACAGGCGCCATCAGCTTTGTTGCCAAAAGGCTGTGATTGGCTGTAACGGACAAACTGTGTTCTGAAACTGTGTCGGATTCGATCAGCTTCTCGTTCGTGGATGGCCTTTTTCTCATGCTGCTTGTGTGCGTCATGGAATGCCTGTCCGGTGCCGGATGTCTCATGGGATGAGTACCAGCCTTGTCCGTTCCAATCCATGATTGATCCCAATCTTGGTCTGTCCAACCGGCATAGGTAGGCTCTTGGAGTTCAGCAACTCCGACTTCTCTGCGATGGCTGCGAACGTTTTGGTTTTTCCTTTGCCAAGTCCGCCTTTTCCTTTGCCATTGTCATAGGATGGAAAACCTTTGTTTCCATCAAAGGAATACTGGAATTTTGACTTTCCTTTCTTTCCCTTCTTGCCCTTGCCTTGCCCCCAATATGCCTGGTCGTAGGGATCATAGTCTTTCATTGGCCATATTGGCCTTCCCGCCAGAACCGCTTTTCTTGAAGGGCTTGAAACCACCTCGTCGGTGACGAATCTGAAATTCCGCCCAGACACCTTTCTCGCAATGAACGCATCGTTCTCCTCGAGGACCCAAAACGTCTTTTCATCATTGTTCGACATGAATCCTTCTTGCCCTTCTTCATCCTCAACCCAAAAGCCTTCTTCTCCTTCGTTTTCACCTTGCTCGATGATGAAGAATGTGTTGCTTCGGTTGGTTCCTTGAGGTCGGATGGATGAATCTTGGATTGAAGTTATGAAGAGGTCGTGGTATTGCGTCTTCAGCATCTCATAGGTGTAATTCTCAAGTGTGACAATCCTCAGAGACATTGCACTTGTCAGCCTTTCTCTCTGCTGGTCTGACAGCTCGCTCTGGATGATGAAAAACTGCGCTATGAGATTATCGCTGCATTCCCTGGATGAGTTGTCTGAGGACTACTGGATCGTCCTCTTGGGGTGCAGCAGGAGGCGGGGCTCTGGCACCGGCGGCTTGCACGTCACGGATTGACTGTCGAAATTCTGGAGACTGTGCCGTGTATACGGGCATCAGGTCCATCCAGGCTGCCTTCAATCTCATGAGAAGGATTTCGAATTTTCACGTGACTATGAGGAACTTGGTGTTCTGCCTCCTGTGATTGAACAAACTGAGGAGCCTGTAAAGATACACGTTCGTGGTACCCTTCAGGAAGTACTGCTTCAGCGTGTTCTTGAAATAGTTGACTCCTTCTTCGGGATCTTGCAAACGGTCGTTCTGGAGGACTACCTTGTACATGTAAGCATTTCCAATGAGTCTGCTCTTGAGGAGAGGCCCTCGCTTGGACGCTTCGATCGTTGTGAAGGCTATCCGATCATCTACGAGTTCTTCATACCTGACCCAGCTGACTTTTCCTTCGTGCGATGGCGGCTGCTTGGCGGTCATCGACAAATTGAGTGTCTTTTCAGTATAGCCGGATGATCGGGCTGTACTTGAATAGGCCTCCATGAAGCCTTCTCCATTGGATGACATTGCTTCTGGATCTTTGCGGAAACCGCTCCGCTACCACAAATTGAGTCCCACTGCCGGGGGTATCTTATCCCAGAAGGGAACGGATACCTCGTGGTAGTAGAGGATCGCATATGTGGTCCCTGGATCTATTCCGCAGGAAATCCAATATGTCAATATGGAGTATAAGAGGATGGATAGTCCCTGGTGGCTTTGATTACAGTGTTTCACTGTAAGCGGCCTGCAATAAGTCCTTTTATGTAGCTATCGCATGAATGGTGCAATTTGTACAAGAAAGGGCCTTGAGCCAGACGGTTACATGGAGATCAAGGTATAAATCAACCACGGGGGGGGGTATAAATCAACCACGGGGGGGGGGTTTTTGGAAATGGACTTGTTTGTTCAATTTGTGGAGGTTCACGTTGATGTTCAATGGCATAAACAGGAAGTCCGTTCCTGAGCGTTTATGGTTGGACCAACAAAGTATAGAATACATCCAAGTTTGGGCTAGAAAGCAAAGACGAGTTCAAACCGCAAGTCTAAACAACTATCCTCAGTTCATGCCTACACCCAATGTGTCACCATGTTTGAACAAGGCTGGATCAGTGGGCTAGTGTGGGGGCCAACGGAGGTCTTGCTAAGGCTATACGCTGCCACTGCATTGCAAATGAGCAGAAATTTGACCCTTTGGTTGGTTCCCGCGAACCGCAAACAAGAGCAACAAAACAAACTTGCAATATGTCCGACAACGGTAGAGTACCAACAATCGTGTTTCAACAACCACTTCTTGATGTCAATTGCGTCCTGGCGCTGCCTGCTTTTTAAGCCAATCTTGTCTTCTGGAGCGGGGCCATGCAAATGCTTGGGGCGGATCCCCTATGTATTTTCACCAAGTCCAAACCGTCAAAAAGCTGCATACCAAGGACCGGGTGTAACCAAATGGGTCTTGTTTAAAAGGAGGAGGAAAGGACAACCACGCATGTTGGGGTTGTCCTACTTTGACACACACACACACATACACCCGGGTATTGCCGCTTGATCTTAATTTGTTCTGCCCGAACTCCGTATGGGCGCCTGATCTGACAGGCAGCAGCATCTCCTTGGTGGTCGATGCATGCACGGAGATCGAACCAAGAATCCTGCGATAGGGAGAAATCTACTTAGATGGTTTGGAGGTTCGTTACATACCGAGAAACCATGCTTATACACACCACTTACTATGGTCCCCCAAGTGACTCATAACCAGGTTTCTAAACCACTTAGCCTAAAACCGGAGCATCTAAGTAGGCCCCCCGCTCCACCCTGAGAACCTTCTTAGGGGTTCTGATTCTGGGTAGCGGAGCTTTCAGTGAAACCGGAACTTGCGGGCTATTGAAATTAGGGACCGCCGGTTTTGGTTGGTCCAAGAGAAACCATTCATCATTAGCCAGCTTCTAATCAGGTTGCCTTTGAAATAAGGTAGAGCCGACGATAACAGCTCCGCAACCCTAGCCCGGCTCCAAAATGCTCCGGAGCCTATCTGTGCGCCCCGCACCTTTCGAATGAAAAAAGTGCATGGCGCATCAGACACCAAGAGATCTGACCGTCATGAGTGGTCCTGCTGACCCCATCTGACGGATGAGGAGAAAGAGGCAGGGCGAACTTAACGTATTGGGGAAAATTGACTAAACAACATAACTAGGTCCTCCAGAAGAGAGGTTAGAGAAAGGGTACCCTTTTTTTCTGTGGTCTCTTTTTAGTAGGGAAGCCCTCCCAACCAAAAAGGGGGTCAAAAAGGGCACTACTGTACTGGGGGACCTGGATAAGCTGCAGCTCGAAAGGTCCGGAGATGCTGAGATGCTGAGGCGGGGGCTGCCGTTGGGATGCCTGGAGCCCAAGAGCCGCCCGACACACCGACCAAGACGGGTGCTTGGAGCGGCGAGCAGCCTCTTCTCGAGCGCTTTGGTGTTGGGTTGCCTTGTTGTGGTTCTTTCGTGTAATGGGCCGTTGTGTTGCTTTGGCGTTTTGTGCTTCTGGCGATTATGGTGTCTTTCTTAGCGTCCCTCCTTTTTGGCAGGTGTCAAGGCGTCCCCCTCAGACTTTTTCCCAACGACCAGTTGGCATGAGGACAAGTTTTGCTGGAAGTGATGTTCAAAGGAAACCCTCTCTGAACAAAGGCGGAAAAGGAATGCTCGGCTCTGGCTGCCCGGTTCGGACCTCTTCTGGATGTTCTGACAGTTTCCTGTCGAGAAACGACAAGTAGCGTCGCAACCACCTGATAACTACCCCTATTTAGCGACTCAGTGCCATAGCAAAAGGAGCCCTAGAAGCTCAAAATCAGGCCGTGAAGGGTGAGGCCGCTTTGTGACAAAAGGCTGGCGCCATGATTTTGCCAGGATCAAAGTCAGTCCCTGTTCCCTCTCCGCAACCTGGGACCAACCGATGGTCCGATGGAGCCACGCTGTCCTTGATTGAAACCAAACTGGAACCAACGGAAACCATTGTTCTTCATTCGCAAACCGAAGCCAGAACAACACCTACCATGCAAAGCCACAGCACTGCTGCCGGCCTGACAACAGCGTGCCAGCTTCTGCATCGGCTGTTGGCACCTGCAATGATTTGTTGGAAGGTTGCTCCATCCGGCTGCCTGTTGGGGTTGGTTGCGACCCATTGAAACACGGCGATGCACCCGAATTCTGGGTGCCTTCATCCTGGATGGTTCGTGAATTGTTGCTAGGGCTTTAGGGGCTAACCTGCCACGCTACAAAAGACATCGTTGACAGACTTCGTTTCAACTGGTTGTTCAAACATCGCAACAACCTGTTGTCAAACAATACTCACTTGCAAACACACCCTACACAGAAAAAGTTGAGAAGCCATGACAAGAAGTTGGCCAGGAACCAAACCCTTGTGTAAACCAAGTTGGAGGGATCTTGCGGAGCGCAACAACTACCACCTTTGATCAATGTTCTAACCTTGTGGCTTGCTCGTTGTCTTAAGGTTCAGAGCAATGCTGCGAATGCAGGGACCTTGCAGCAAGAAACTCAAGCGGTTCTTCTCCTTCCCATCTCCGCCATGCTTTCCCAACATAGCCACCGGAAAATGAAAGCAAAAGAGCCTGACAATTGAGAGCCCGCCTTTACCGCAAAGAAACCGAGAAGGGGACAGAACTGCGCGTGAACAAGGCACTCACCGCTGTGTGGGTATAAGGAGAGTATCAGGCCATGAAATACAGAGGCATGTGCCTGAGCCCTGAGACAATAGGCTAAGCCCCCGGCATTCTCGGGTGCTCGCATCCAATTCAGAAGTCTCAACAGGCATAAGAAGCTGTGAAGGGCTTACTTTGCATTCTTTCTCACTGCGTGTTTGACATGTTGCTTTTGCTTAAAACCAAAAATACACCAGCACTTTGGGCTTGGTCCATCTTCAAACCTAAAACTATGTTTAGTTGTATATACAGATGCATCAGCTTCTCGAAACCCCATCCTTGAGCTTCCGGGACCCGAAAGCAGCTTTCGGGTCCTCATGGCCTTTGCCTGATGAAACAAGCAGGACCCATTTTGGGGTAGGTGAATTCACCCATTTTTTGAACCTAGTTTAGTGGGAGTTGGGATGTTCACTAGGGGTACGAGCTGTTGTTGCCGGGCGTTTGGACAACCAAGAAATGAGGCAATTTGCTTGAGTTTGTATAGCGCACAACCTCCCCCCATTGGCCCATCCTCTCCCCAAGTACAGCCCCAAGGTTTCCTTGCTTCAACGGCAAAAGTTCACTTCCCCTGCACTTGCCAAAAAGCACGAATATGGCCCAAACCCAGAAAGTGTTCCTTCCTCCCGCGAACATAGCATTTGTGGCAAGTGGAAGAGAACGGTCCTCTTTTGTAGGGACCATGTTACACCATGTTCATGGAAGGAGGCAAAGAATGAGGCCCAAACCAATGGCTAGTAGCGCTGGTAGCCGGCTTCCCACGCCTCCACGGTGGCATCCACCGGCGAGGGCAGCTCTGTGGGCACCTCGGGAGGAGTTGGTCGGTCTGAACGGCTCCAGGTGCTTGGCGGGTTTTCCACCTGTACCCCGCAACAAGAAACAGGAGTTCCCATTCCCCGTTTACTCCTTCAAGCCCAAATGAAAGCCCGCGCTTGGGGGCCAATCAGCGCGAAATGAGGGTTCCCAAGAATTGGAATCCAGGACTCGTGAATTCCATTGATACATATCTGCTTCCCCCCCTGATTGGTGGTTGGGAGATGGTTTAGAGATTGGAGGTGAGTTCCAGGTAATCCGATTGCTTGATCCCCTCCCGATCGCCCTGCAAATGATGGCTTGGTGTGTCGCAAAGCCCTCTAAACTCTACGAGGCTAAAAGTCTAAGGGTGTGGCTGGGAACTTTCCAACTGAAGCACAGAAAACAAAGCCGCCTGAAACCTTCATGGCTGTGGGTCCAAACCAATAGCACCATTTTGGGGTTTTCGGTGCACCACCCATTTTAGAAACGAATTTTAGTGGTTGGGTTGAACCGGATGTTCACTGGGGGCTCCGCCAGCTCCCGCAAGGACCGATTCATCGGGCCACCGCGCCGGCATCTCCGAGGGAGACTCCACCGAGGCCATCGCGGAGGAGCCCAAGGCCGAGTACACTGGCGGCTGGGAAGGGACCCGTTCCGGGGACCAAAAGTCACTTTTCGCAGAAGTCAAAAAACCCCACCCCCCCCACCCCCCAATATTTCCCCCGCAAGATGGCTAAGGCTTATAGACTTCTATGAACTTCATTACTTTGGGGGACCCTTGGGTGGCAACCAACTGCCCACAATCATGCAGCTTTTGGCTAGCGACCCCATGATAAGAGGGAGTTATCCTACGTACAACCCACTTAAGCGCCTTACCCGATGGGGGGTATTACTACCCATCCGGACATCCAGATTGGTTCGAAGTGCACACAATACCATCAGCTGTGAGAAGGGTTCGGCATATATTATGCCGAACCCTTCTCACAGCTGATGGTATTGTGCAAGGGAAGCTCCTGGTTGAACTAGTGCACATGTGGAGAGGCGGGATTTCAACAGAATGCTCTGCTCCCCAGTCAAGGGTTACTAAAGCCAGAGATGTCAATCTTCACATGGTGTGTTGTGTTGTGTTGTGTTGTGTTGTGTTGTGTGGTGTGTGTGTGTTGGTGTGTTGTGTGTGTGTGTGTGTGTGTGTGTGTGTGTGTGTGTGTGTGTGTGTGTGTGTGTGTGTGTGTGTGTGTGTGTGTGTGTGTGTGTGTGTGTGTGTGTGTGTTTGTGTGTGTGTGGGTGTGTGTGTGTGTGTGTGTGTGTGTGTGTGTGTGTGTGTGTGTGTGTGTGTGTGTGTGTGTGTGTGTGTGTGTGTGTGTGTGTGTGTGTGTGTGTGTGTGTGTGGTGTGTGTGTGTTGTGTGTGTGTGTGTGTGTGTGTGTGTGTGTGTGTGTGTGTGTGTGTGTGTGTGTGTGTGTGTGTGTGTGTGTGTGTGTGTTTGTGTGTGTGTGTGTGTGTGTGTGTGTGTGTGTGTGTGTGTGTGTGTGTGTGTGTGTGTGTGTGTGTGTGTGTGTGTGTGTGTGTGTGTGTGTGTGTGTGTGTGTGTGTGTGTGTGTGTGTGTGTGTGTGTGTGTGTGTGTGTGTGTGCTTGTGCTTGTGCTTGTGCTTGTGCTGGCGCTGGCGCTGGTGCTTGTGTATGTACGTTTGTGTGTGTGTGCGTGTGCGTGTGTGCTTGTTTGTGGCTTGTGTTTGTGGTTGTGTTTCTCTGTGTGTGTGTGTGTGTGTCAGAGGTACATATGTTTGGCCACGTACCCCAGGGGGGGGGGGGTCGTTATTCTTGTTGATTGTTGCTTTCCCAACGATGGTTCTGTACTTGGCTTCTATGAGCTTGGACTGAGCTGTTCATGGACAGGTGAGGCTTCTGTTCAGCGTTCCAATCTGAGGGACATGACTGAGCGCCTCGCAAACCATGCCAACGACAACCCGTTGCCTCATGTGGCCGCAATAAGGGGGGCGATTCAATCATGATACCATTGATTCCATGCATGTGCAACCCACAAAATGGAAAACATGGCAATTTACATTGGTTTTGGGTCGCCCTGCTCTGGTAGTGTTCAAGGAATGCGACCTGATCAATTACAATAGTGCGCCACTGCCCTCAAATCAAAGAATGGGCATGACCACGTTTTGTGTTGGGCACCTAAGACTTACCACTGTTCTTGCAAGCAAACCAAACCATTTGAAGACACACGGCAGTAAATTCCACGGATTGCCAAATTGATCCCTATTTGTATTTCTCACTTCCTGAGTGGATTGGCCAGAAAAAAAAGAAAGAAGAAGCTGAAATGCTGCTTGCCGCTAAAATGGGCTTCCAACAAAGTGTTTAAAGTCTTCAAGCTCAGCAAATACAGATTTTTGATTGGCATCCACCGTATCCTTTACCCACGTGGATTGGCTCGAGGAAGTCCAAGCTTCATTTTTTGCCTAGCGCCGCCTCGATCCCGTGTGGTCCGGGGAATCCCTTTCTAGTTCCTTCCCAGAATCCCGGTTCAGTCTTATACCAGACCCTCCAGTGGATTTCCATGTTTTTTTAACGGCTCTCTGCTTGGTAGTTGGTTGTGTTTGATGGGAAGCCCCCTCACAAAAGGGAAAACGGGGAATTGCACTACTGGAGGCCTCGTCTCAAGCCCAGAGGCTGCAGCCCAACTGCCGCGCCTGCCGACCTGGCCAGAACTGGCAACTCCTGGCCGATCGGATCGGCGAAATGAGGATGGGCGTGTGCGGTACACAAAGCTCGGCTTTAGCCATGACCATGGGAAAACTGTGTTGGAATGAATCACTCAGCCCCTTGTAATATGATGGTATATATATATATATATATATTGCCTTACTATGACCTTTACGAAGCCAAGTAGAGCCACCTATCAGAATGGCCCTTTCGCGGTGTTTGGGCTCTGCTCAATTGGGAACCTGCTTTTCCAAATTTCCAAAACAGGATTTCTCACTGCCAGGACCTGGAAGAAGAAAAATAAATCGGCGGTTGGGACCTTGAACGGAAGTCGTGATGGCCCTAGCAGGAAACCCTAAAGTTGAAAAGGCCGACTTTGGACAACTGAGCGTTGGTTTTCCTTCCATACAAACTTTATTGCACATTCGTCAAGCTTCCGCGGACGCTTCCGCATCCTGGCCGCGGGCCAAGGGGTCACTTCCGCGAACTTCCGTGGCACATGTGCTTCATTGCTTGCGTCCGCAAACCTTCCGTGGCGCATGTTTTACAAGATTTGATTCCGCGAGTATTGGTGCAGAAAGGAAAGTCATTTTAAGTAAGGAAGGAAAGTAGTGTTTCGCCGTCTGTGTAGGCTTGGGCTCCATTGAGCTACCCGTGCTACGTGGGCACTTTCCTGCAAACACGGGGCCACCCTCCCGCGCGCGCGGAGCTTCCGCGAACCTTCCGCAAACCTTCCGGGAAATCCGTCGTCTGTTCTGGTCTTCTTGGCTTGCTGTTGGCAACTGCTCTTCTAGTAAGCGTTGCGTTTCTTGTAAGCAGCAACACCTTTCTGCTTCTACTGTAATCGTTTTCCGTGCCACGCACGCAAACTGAAACAATTAGTTTCATATATCAGGCGCAAAGCTTTCACAAACCTTCCGCAAAAGAATCCTTTCGCAAAGCCTTCTGCACGCTTCCCTGTCGTGTGGCGCGGTGCATTTTCATTGATGATATCCCTCTCCGTACTGAGTTTGAATTAGCTTGCGGCCAAAAACGCAGTAACTGAGTTTCCGTTGCAACGGCAAAAAACATAAAGCAACATTTACGGTGGGAAGGGTGCCTTTGCTGAGTCTGAGGATGCGGGCGCTTGGTTATCACGTATGAAAAGCCATACTAGTGGATCCTTGGCGTGTGCTTGGCTTATTCAGAAAAAAGGCGAATGTCCCGCCCCCCCCCCTCCCCCCCCACAACCCCCCTGAGAGGTCCATGAGAGTATGAGAGGATTGCATTGCGACATGGAGCAAAGGAAACTCATTGGCAGTATCCGCGGGTTGACTTGCATGTCTCTATGGAGGCACTGCAGTGCCAGTCCATGCCATGCCATGTAGTGTAACGGAACGCAACGAAATGTAATGTAGCAGAATCCGGTGTTTCGTTGTGTGTTGTTGAGTGCTCCGATGTTGTGTGGTATGTGTGTGTGTGTGCGTGTGTGTCATGTGTGTTAGGCATGTGTTGAATGCTATGTGTGTGTGTGTGTGTGATTGTGTGTCATGTCACTTTATGTTATGTTGGGTTAGGTCATGTTGTGTGGTGCTATGTTCGGTTGTTATGTTCTGTTGTGTATGCCATTCTGTGTTAGGTTATGTTGTGCTATGCAACTTTGCAGTATGGGTTGTGGTATCGCGTCCTGTTCTAATGTGCACGTCATGCATTGCATGCCTGTTGTGCATGTTGTGCTGCGCATGCATGCATGCATGTAGGCATGTATGCATGTATGCATGTAGGCAGGTATGCATGTATGCATGTATACATGTGTCAATGTGTGCATGTGTGCATGTATGCATGTATGCATGTATGCAGGTATGCATGTATGTATCTATGTATCTATGTGTGTGTATACGCATGTACGTATGTAATTTTGTACTTTTAGTCCTATGTACTTATGCACGCATTCACGTATGTATGTATGTATGTATGTATGTATGTATGTATGTATGTATGTATGTATGTATGTATGTATGTATGTATGTATGTATGTACGCACGTATGTATGCATGTACGTATGTCCGTATGGACTTATGAACGATGTACGTATGCACATATGTACGCATGCATGTACGTACATACGTACGTACTTTCATACGTCTGTACGCATACTATGTATGTACGTATGCAAGTATGTATGAATGCATGTGTGTATGAATGAATGAATGAATGAATGAATGAATGAATGAATGAATGAATGAATGAATGAATGAATGAATGAATGAATGAATGAATGAATGAATGAATGAATGAATGAATGAATGAATGTATGCACGTATGCACGTATGCACGTATGCACGTATGCACGTATGTATGTATGTATGTATGTATGTATGTATGTATGTATGTATGTATGTATGTATGTATGTATGTATGTATGTATGTATGTATGTGCGCGCGCGTGCGTGCGTGCGTGCGTGCGTGCGTGCGTGTATGCATGCATGGGTGTCTGTGTGCATGTGCGACTGTGTGACTGTCCGTATGCAGGCAAGCATGCATGCCTGCCATAACACTTGGACCTCTCTACAACTGCTGCATAGAGGTAATATTTCCTTTCTGCTAGCTTTGGCGATGGCATCTTGGAACGTCAACGAACTGCGGCCCTGTTGTTCCGTTGTTGACTTGTTCTTTCTTTCTAAAGACTTGGTGCATTTCTCAAGGAACCAATGCTTCGCGTTGACACCCCGGCCATCCACTCAAATCCCAAATCCGCCTGCGGTGACGGCACATCTGTGGGCACCTAGGGCAACGTCGGAAGCCGGCAAGGCAACCCTGCCTTCCGCGGGGTGCGAAAGCACAGAGAGAGAGAGAGAGCAACGGAAAGAGGGAAACAACTACAAGAAAGAAAGAAAGAAAGAAAGAAAGAAAGAAAGCAAGAAAGAAAGAAATAAAGAAAGAAATAAAGAAAGAAATAAAGAAAGAAATAAAGAAAGAAATAAAGAAAGAAATAAAGAAAGAAGGAAAGAAAGGAAGGAAGGAAGGAAAGAAAGAGGGAGGGAAGGAAGGAAGAAGGGATGGAAGAAATCAAACACAGGAACTATGCAGATTAAATTAGAAAGATAAAGAAGAACCTATGACGACATGGAGAAATACGGAGATATAACTCCTACAGAACAAGACCGAGGAAGATTATATCAAGATAAATACACAGAACATAGAAAATCAGAAAGAGAAAAAGAGAGAGAGAGAGAGAGACAGAGAGGGGGAAAACAAAAAAGCAACAGCAACTATATATATATAGTACGTAGCCAAACAAAAGGTGCTAGGACTCTGAGTGTCAAAGCCGCAAGCTTCAGGAAGCCGGACATTGCCACGGCTCGCCTATCATTAGGAGACGCCGCCACATATTCCTGGAGAGAAAAGAGGTAGAGAGGGAGGGAGAGTGGGAACATGTGTGTGTGTGTGAATCGTAGTGGATCAGTGGACACCATTCGCATAGAGGGTTCCATGAAAATGAAGTACCTCCAGCATCTCAAGCCTCGAATCATGTCCCAGGCAAAACCAAACCTCTTTTGGAATGGCAACACTGCTTTATGTACATGCATGCATGCGGATGTGCTTTTCTGCGCAAGTGCGTGGGACATCTACATACATATATGGCCATGGGTCAAAATCCACATCGTACCCCAGTGAACATCCCGATCCCCACTAACATAGACTAAAATGGGTGGTGAATTCACCTACCCCAAAATGGGATACCATTGGCTTTGACTCATGGCCACATCTGGGTGAATTTCATCAAACTGAAATCAGGGAATCCCCCGATGAAAGGAGCCTTCATTGCAGGTCGCAAAGCCAATGCGTTTGTGAGCTCCCGACAAGTTGCCCAATATAATGCATGCATATATATATATATGTATATGTAGATATAATAGTACACGGATTCATATATATATATATGTCTATATGTATATATAGATATATCTATTTGTATATACACATACACGTCCAGGACATCAGAGGTACATCAAACACAGGAACCCAAACAGAAAACCTACTTTAGAGGCATGAGTATGCAAGCGCCGTGCCAAATGGCGTGTTCCTTTAGAGGCCTTGAGAGAGTTGTTGTCTCCCCCTAGTTTTTGTGCGAAACGTGGGTTGTCCCAACTCTCGTCCTCCCCAAACCAACAGGACGGAAATGTCGTCGGTCAGCTGGGTTTGCCCCCAAAATGGCAAAAAAACAAAATGGGGAAACATAATGCATGGCACCAAAAGCAAATCAAACCAAAATGCTGGGCTTTTGGCTTCCCAGATCGGGGGCCTTTTCTGCGCTTGCTTGCGCGCATGCGGCATGCCTAAGCTCCTAAGCTCCTAAGCTCCCGACAGGTGGCAGGGACGGCGAGCGCAACACCGCCGAGTCGGGAAGGCCTCCCGACTAATCGGCGAATCGACCCGGCAGGACCGGCAGGACCCCGGGTCCGAGGACTACGAGAGGTACCAACTTGCAAGCTTGATGTACTGCTCTGACCAGACGCAGTCAAATGACCGTGGGTAACTTTTCCCACTTGCTGGTGAGAGTCAAATCTGTAAGTTTTTGTAGCTTCCCTAAAGGTCACCCCATGTAAGGGACCTTTTGATCTTCCCCCAAATGGAAGGTTCATTGTTTGGAGCCTTGACTGATTCACCAAACTGAAACCAGAGGCTAAAACGGTCGATTCGCTTTGGGCAGTCAGACTCACATGGGCATGACTTGATTTTGATTTATGGTACGCCAAACCCGATCCTAATCGCATCTGCAGCAAAAGGTGTTTATTATTGGTATGGATGTAACTGTTTCGTTTTTTTCCTGGGAAAATCGTCCCCGTGGAAAAACTGCGTGCTTACCAAGTTGACTGAACATCCCGTAGTTGGTGGAATCCTTCTGGTTGCCTCGGGCCCACGAAGGACCTCCCCCCCGCCATTCTCGCCCCCAAAATCAAGAAGTCCTGAAGTAAGATGGCTTAGTCATGATGTCCCCTCGGAACAACAACGAGAAAATCTCCAAGAAAAAGGAGAAGAAGGAAAAATCCAAGCAACCCCTCTGGCTCAACCGGCCTGTGTTTCGGACTTCCCGGTGCGGCGACACCAAAGGAATCATCTTGAGGCTAGGAGATTGGACTGACTTAGCAATACGTGCATCCTGTTTTCTCAGATGCCCAGTGGATTTCCATGGGCATCCATTTTTGGTTGGTTGAGCGTAAAGGGGAACCCTCCCAAGAAAAAAGGAAAAAATGGCCGCCACTGGGCAAATGGGTTTTCATGCACTTTGTCAGATACTCGTTTGAGTCACTTGAGTGGGTATGTCTTTTTTGGGGGCGCCCCTTTCTTGGCTTACTTCAAACGGATGCAAAAGTGACAAACGACAAAGCCATGTTGCTAATGGCAAGCGCCCCTATCTATGGTTCGGACTCTCCCCAGCTGAACCTTCATCTGCAGCTGTTGATGGTGGCTCTTACCTCAAAGAGAAGTGGGATGGGGTTCAGATTTGTCTCCCCAAACATTTTATCCACCCATGTTCTGATTGTGGTTCATCCCTTTGCTTTGAAGGGGTAACCCAACTTCCCCCTTTCGGGCCCCTTGGGCCGCAAAACAATCTAATCTGAAAGTGAGGTTTCCAGAACGGAAAGTCAATTCGATTTGGGAAGGCAAGTGCTTCGCTTCTGCCCAAGGGACCAAACAACGAAAAGGTTGACCTTTTGAGACGTTGGCTAAAATTGAACCAAAACGAGAAAAGGAGGGCCCAACCCTAGTCTTCAAAGCTTTTGAGTAGATTCTAAAGGGAGTCTTCGGCGCAAATATAATTGAACTGACCACATCACGCTATCTAATGTTGACTGGATTGACAAACCCGTCCTATCAATAGGGGGCGTCTCCCTCCAAAAGTGGTCTGATTTCCCACTAAAGCCAGAGACACCCCCCCTAATATTGACCCCGGATCAATAAACCCCTGTTTATTAATATGGGGGTGTTCCCCTCCAAAAGTGCTGAATCCCCACTAGAACCAGCGACACCCCCATATTAATCAACAGGGGTTTCATCCTTCCGGGGTCAGCTTTTTGTAATAAACCGGTTTTTTTTCATCTGGGGTCAACATTCCCAGCGGCAGCCTATGTCGAACGCGCCTGAGCTCATGATGGCCTCCACTGTGACCGTCGCGGTCTGCGCGCCAAGCGGCGGCCGGCGGCCGTGGAGAAACCAACGCGGCTCGTTGCGACGTACTTGGACCAAGGGGCGAAAGATCTAGGGGTTGATTCCTTGTCCATTCTTTTCAACCATCGTTCTTTCCAAAAACCGGATCCGTTTTCCCTGGGTTTCCGGAGGTTTTCTAGAAAGAAGGATCCCTGGAAAGAATGGGGAAGGTACCCCTAGAAAAGAGTTGGAATGGTCATTTGAGGTACGAACATTTTTTGTGTGCGATGAGAAAAGAAGAACAATGTGTGTCTGTGTCATTGCGTATCCCCTTATTTAATATCAGCAGGGCCTAAATGATTAGAATGGGGTTGTGGGGGCACTTCAAAACCAAGTTTAGTGCTGTGATTCTAGTAGCATACTATTCTAAACGATTCGGCTGCGAATCGTACGTCGGAATCGGCACATGTTTGAGAGTCAGGGGTGTAGCTCGGGAAACAAATCGGTTTTTTATTTAGGTCTCAACTAAACATGCTTGCAACTCTCAAGGTGGCAACACGCTGCAGCCTATCTATTTGACCAACTTTCAAAAAACCAAAGTGACCCCTGCTTGACTTGAAATGGATCCCAATCGCCAGAGGCAAGCGAAATACACGGCCGTGGGTGTTTTTTCGGACCCTGTGTTTGGTGGACTGAGAAGGCACACCAAAAGGACACCCGCCGTTTTGGGGGGGCCCCACTATATACATATACCTACATGGGTATGGGTCAATTTGTTTCCCACCACCAGAGGCTCGCAGGGTTTAGTCCTCGGTTCCATTTGGCTGTGGCCCAAAAAGATGAACTCCAAAATGGCATGGTAAATGGAACCAAAGACCAAAACCTGCGGTGGGCCCTGGCTCTTTCATTTGGAGCCACACCCATTTATCTGGGTTCCCCGCCGTATCAGACGCGCTTCCGGTGTCGAAACTCCGGACCTGGCCTCCTCCGGTGGGCTGGGCCCCTCCGGCGACGGCCTGCACATCGATGCTGAGCCAGGGCTCCCTCCCCTCAAGACATCACCCCCAGCGAAGCAAAAATTAACCACGCGGCCTTCTCCCGGGCCAAAAAGGTGATGAAACAAAAACCACCAACGTGGGCTGTCCGTTTTGAGATCCCCCGCGGAAAGTGAAACTGTGGGTGGGTTGAAGGGAAACCCACCCAAAGACTAAAAAGCTCAAAAGCTAAGGGGATGGCTGGGAACCACCAAGAAAAATTGTGGGTGTCCATTCAAAACGCCCATTCAAACTCCAAAAGACCAAGACGGGGGGGAAGCCGGTTTGAGAAACTCCCATTTGGCCGTTGCACCCCAAACTTTTAGCCCCCAGGCTTTTCCCCATTTTGGCCCCAATGTACTTGGCCTGGAATCAAGTTACCCGCTGCCCGCAGATGTGGGAGCCACCTGGCCAAAGCTCCACCACCACCAAATCAGCATGTACAAAACGACGCATTACCCCGAAGAGACACCCCACTTGGGTCTGGTTCTAACCTATGGTTATAAGGGGCTAGTTACCCCAGTTGCCCCAGTTGCCATGGTTACAAACTACGTACTTCCCCGTTGATTCAAAGGATTTCACCATACACCCCAACACCACACCCCCATATCTTCCTTTCACGGGGCCTTCCTTATCGGGGGTGCTCTATCTTTAGCGCTTGTCAGAGTGTGCTCCCCTGCCAAAAGTCTAACTTTTAGTGTTTTAACACGGAAAACCATTTCACGAGTTGGCAAAAAACAAGTTTTCAGCCCCAAGATCCCAGCAGAACGCACCAAAGCTGACGTCGGTTCAAAAAATCCAAGCGCTGCGCCCCGCCCGCGTTGGGCGCCCGGCACGTTGGTCGGCACCACCAGCTCCGAGGGCGAGCTGGGAGCCGCTGAGGAGGCCAGGCCTGGCCATTGGGGAGGCCAGGCGGGCCATTTTTGGAGGGAAACCCAAGGGAAAGCCAAAAGAAGCCCAGGGGAAAGCCAAGGGAAAGCCGGAATCCATGTCAGGGCTCCAAAACGGTTTTTCGACACCGCAAATGGCAAGCATTCCGGATGGAAATCGTGCCAACAAGTACTGTGGCCAATCCGATCTTCCACAATCCCTGTTGGAAAACCACTACAAAGGGAGCCAAAGCCGTTCATAACCCTTGGTAAGCATTGAACAATTGCTCTTTACGGCCCAAAGTCGAGACTGACCTTTGCAGGGGCAGATTTCTGTGGGGTTCTCCAAAGCCCTCCATCCCTTTCCCGTGCCCCTGCTTCTGTACAGGGAGCAAGGACCCTCAAAAATGAGTCAGGCATCCCCAGGAAGGCAATTGCAATGAGTCCCACGTGCGCGACCTTGGTAACACAGATCCGACCCCTGCAAAAAACTCCGACATGTTGCTTCAAGGGCAAAATGACGGTTGATTTGGAGCAACCCTGACCAGACATAGAATGTCTTCAAGCTATTTGTTCTGGTTGATTTGTGTTTGTTGTTTAACGACCCAAAAAAAAACTTTAAGAGCAAAAAGGCGAGTCAAGTCTGGCATATACTCAAGTGGCTTGAACCAACTCGAGGGTCCTTGAGAGTTTGCTTAGGAAGAGCGTCAACTCGACATGTTGCTTCTCTTTCAGGAAACCGTTCAGTGTCATACTCTACGAACTCGGCAAGCGTCCCCAAAACTGTGCTTCACCTTCCCATAGCCCCATGGCCTTGGATGCGTTGTGAAGATGGCCCAATAATTTTCAGCTTCCATCTGTCCGGTTTTACCGGGGACAACTTGGTTGACGTTGGAAGGGGAGCAACAAATTAAGTTTTAGCAGTCAAGTGGGGATTTCCCACTAAACCACAATAAGCAAAAATGTAAAATGTTTCCCAACAACAACCATGACATGGGCATCCACTTCCAGCTGTCCTTGTGCCATGGGAAGTGGCCGGTATGCCTACTGCACACCGTGAGGGCCATACATGTTGCAACCGGCGACATGTCGGAACAAGGATAGAAGCTTAGCCCCCCCTTACAGGGAAACCACAGACCGGTGGCCAAGTTCAAGCTTGTCAGGGGACGTCAACACGGGACGTCAACCACAAACAAAAAAGGAGAAGGGAAAAGGCGAAGCCGTTTCGTTGTTCCCCTCGCTCCTTTCAAAGGATCCAACCTTCTTCCTCTTCAAACTCGCCAATCCTCCGGGTTTCTGCAAACAAGACCCCCAAAACGCGCCCTTGAGGCGTGATTTTCCAGGGCTCCCTATATTTCCCCTTAAAACATCACCCCCACAAAGGGACACTCACCAAAAAGTGATGTGTAAAACCGCCCAAAAGGGAAATATCGGGGGCCCTGATCTTCGGCCAACCTCATCTCTGGTTGGGGCCGCGGGGGGGGGGGTGGACACGTTTTCTCCCTGGCGATTCCTCCCTCCCGCCTGCCGAGCTCCGCGGGAGGATCTGGGCGGACGGTTGCGGGTTGGTTTCCCGTGGACGGCACTATGAGACAATGCCCAGGACGGCAATGGTTTGGATTGGTCTGGAGGTTGCGTGGTTTGGTATGTACCTACAGGAACCTTGGGTTCAAATTCCCAAACCAATCCCAACCAATGGTGTGACCTGATCCCGTTTTTGGCGGGAACAACACATGATTAGAGTTTTGGGTCCAGTTATAGAATGTAGATTTTATGGCTTGCTTCACTTTGAGTCACCGGTGAATGGTAAAATGTAAAATGTATCCTAAGTCTACACCAGCAATGTTGACACCATATCCCCTCCCATGAATTAAATATCTAACATGGAACCAGACAGGGGGGTCCTGGACTGGAAGACAGTTTTGCTTTCAAAGCGACCCCCCTGTCAGGTTCAGGGTAAATTGGTGGGAGGACAATCAACCCTCGTTTATTCATATCGGGGTGGGGGCCCCTCCAAGAGTGGTCTCTGATTCTCCACTAAACCCAGGAACACCCTACGAATACCCCGGGGTTGACGAATATGGCTTCACGTTACCACGGAAGCAACTGGGACTGGGATTCGTCCCTTCACCATGGGAAAACCCGCCAACCAAGTTGGTACATCCGAGCCTCAGGGGCCCAAACCCCAAGGCCCCAAGCTTGTCCATCCCAACAGTGGTCGAATGCGGCAAACAGGCCCAAAGCGAACAAAACGACAAGTGCTCCAAACTATTTGGTACACGGCTCCTGGTCCCTGGTGTTTCGTGTTTGGTCGTTCGCAAGGCCGAGCATCCCTTCAATGAAGGAATCGGTGCATAAATATTGCAACACCACTGAGCTTGAAAGCTGCAAGCTTCGCAACTGGCCCGTAGACATGCAGCCAACGGATGGTTTCACCCCAAAATGAGCTACTTCCACAATTAAAAGGTGCAAAACCAGAATATCTCTGGAGGCTTCGGTGTAAAGGGTCGCCTTCGCCATACAGGGGTTTTCACCCTGAGGGTCGACTTCGTTTCAGAGGATCGACTTCGTTTACAGGGTTTTGGCCCCTATTCCGATACGTGTCCTTGCGGCGGAGGTTTTTGGGGATCCCTCAAATGCTGCACAAACGAAGGCTGCTTCGATGTCTCACTCTCAGCCAAGGCAATTCGATCATGAAATGCCGCGCAGAAAGCTACTTCGCTTTGGGACTTTCAGCTTCAACAGCCTGGCTGCTTCGCCGCACTTTGATCTTTGAGAATAGCCGAGGCATCGCACGCCAAAAGCCCAGCATGACACTAGGCAAAATGCTGGCATTCTTGACCGGAGCCCAAGGCTCTGTAAGAACTTTGAGCTGATGAAACGCTGCACGATGCTCTTGAGCGGCTCCGCTTTTCATTTGGGCAGGCGTAGAGGCGAGACACCCAGGAAACAGACATGGACCGTAACACCCAAAAAAGCAAAACTGTGGCCGAAAAGCAGGGGCCGGCTACACACCGTGGTCCAACTATTTCGGTGTGGCCTTTTTCAGGGAACCCCTCAAATTGGGGTTCCTCCTTATGGCTTCCGCGTAAAACCACAAGAAGAGGGCACCCATTTGGCACATTTGACATCCAACATGCTTCTGGTGAATTTTGTTTCACTCCTCCAACCCTCCCCAATGAGCCCAACACCCACCCCGCCCCAAGACCCCAACCGACCAACCTTGAATGGCAGAATAAATGCCACCCGCTTTCAAAAAGATATCAAAAACTCAGCGAGGCAAGCGTTGTACATCCGTTGTGGTGCCAGCCAGGTTCCGCAACTCGCAATCAACGACAAACAGAATGGCAAAGTACGATTTTCTCAAACGCTGACCCAGAGAGGACCGGACCAAAGAGCAACTAAGCCAAAGCCTTGCCTATTAGCGAGCCTCAACATGTACAATACCACGGCAGTACCAAGCCCAGCCTCCAGCAGGTTGGGCGAACCCCTTGTTTCAACATGTCCCAACACCTGTTGAAAACAACCTCCTTGTGGTCTCCCTTAAACTTGGCCCAAGCCCAAAGAAAACCAAAAATGATATGTTCAGACTTTGTATCATACTCTCACAACCTTAAACCATTTATGATTTTTGAGGAGACCCCAGTAAAGGGGGGCCGGGATCTAATCTTTAAGCTCACTTCCTGTGTGGATTGGCCATTCTCCAAACGGTTGGACTGTGCTTGCCGCCAAAAGTGGCCGAGTCTCACAACTCGCTGAAAGTCCAAGAACCGAGGGGCGTGAGCTTTTCAGCCAACCTTCCCCCCCCGCCCCCTGGCCCAGGTGTCTACGAGGTTCTCTCCCCCCCCGCCTCCTCCCCCTCCCCGCCCTTAGGTGTCCACGCCATCTCCTCCTCTGGCAAGGGCGGGGGAGTGGAGGGCAACTGGGTCGGCACCGGGATGTCCACGGGCGACCTCGGAAGCGGGGTGGGAAGGCCCCCTTGCCATGGTGCTCTGGGCCGTCCCTTTTTCAGATCCCCCAAAAAAGCTCGAGATCGTGTGGGTGAGACTCGGGCACCCAACCACTCAACCAACTAAACAGCTACGACCTAAGGAACCGGATGCCCGGGATTCACCAAGTGCTGACCTAAGTAGCTCGAACACCCAATTTGAATCCCAGTTTGTTCCTCCTTGCTCCAAAGAGGCGGGGTCCGAAAATGGCTCATTAAACGTCCAGTAGGGCGTAGAAGTCATGTACTCAGGATGTACTAGCCCAGTCGGAATTGTTCAGTTCGGCGACAAAAGATGGATCCAACTTTGGTCCAACTTGATATTTGCATGCTATGGCCATGGTGTTATCAGTAAGAGCTTTCAGTAGCTGGTGAGTTGCCTGGTTGTGGGGTGTCTATTGTTTAAGGGGGCCGTCAAAATTGTGGTTTTCCTGTTGGCCTCTCTTTTCCCCAAAAAGGGTACCCTCAACAAAAAGACACCCTCTTGTGTAGTGGTTGGCTATCCCCAAATTTCTCTGCGCGTCGTGCCGAGTGCCGAGTGCCGAGTGCCCGGGCTGCGTCGTCAAGTGTGAGGTGGGGTGCGTCAGGGAGCTGCGCGAGGGAGCTGACAGGGTCTTCTCCATGCTGCTGGTGTTCACCTCACCGAGGGGAACGAGGCTTGGTTTCTCTTCGCCCTCTTAGTTTGGTTTAGACCACGGTGGATGCCCCAAATATGTCCAGTAAGCCAACAACAAACAGTGGGAGTTTAGAGGGTTGTCCTTGTTCCCTACTTGCAATATTTAGGGCATCCAGCATACCGCACAACCCCATGCTGGTTGTTGATGCTAAGACAAATTTGCCCTCAGTGACCCCAAGCATGAGCAAGGACCCTCCATCTGAGGGGGGAAGGGATCTTCATTGGAAGGCATCTCGAAATGGAAGAGTCTTAGGGGAAGTTGATTTACTGAAGCGCGTGTTCCCTAAAGGAGTACTACACATGCTTGGCTTTGCTTCGCTTTGAACATCACATTCAAACATACCAGGATTGGTACCCGCGCAAGCCTGCCCGCCGCTTTGTTCTCCCTAAAACAAGAGCCTTATTTGGAAGGAACCACGGGAGGGGGGACTACGGGCTACGGAAGGGAGGATTGGGTGTGTGTTTGCCCTTCAAGGCCACACATAGGCGGCTGCCTTGTTGGTTTTAGCAACCCTTTCAATTATTTATATTCCAGCAAACTTCATGTGGGGCCTTGGCTTGTGGGGGCCCTCTGCCCTCCTTGAAGCCACGGGAAAACACAGGAAAAACACCAAAAAAAACACCCAGATCCCAAACCTGCCCAAGCGCCCAAAGTCGACGCTGGCTCAGCGCGTCTCAAGAACATGCCGACGCCATTTACTCTTGTACTGATGACTGCAACATCTAAACATCCGAACGTAAGCTGAGTGCCCACAAGCTCCCACATGCACACTCGTGGAGAACGCACGCAACACTTCCACCCACAAGCGCCCACGTGCGCCCACAAGACCCGCAAAAGAGCGCCCACAAGCGCACACATGCGCCCATGAAAGGCATTAAACACTGCCGCCCAACAAGCGCCCACATGCGCATGAAGGCGACCCCCAAAAACGCCGCCCAGAAGCAACCGCAAGTGCCAGTACCCGCACCGCCGACTGAAAGTGTCCATGGCAGCTAAAACCGTCCACACAAGGGCGCAAACCGCCCGCAAAAACAGTTCAGCCCCACATACGCCCTCAATACACCCATGACTGGAGCGCCCGCAACGCTACCGCCCACACCGCCAAGACTTCCACCCGCATGCGTTCATGACCCACCCAGACTGACTGGCGCCCACAAGCGCCCACAAGCCCACGTGCGCTCACAAGCACCCATCAAAGAGGCACTTCTTCCAAGCGCTTGTATGCGTTCACAACCCGCAGCACAACACTTCATCAAGAAAGCACCTGCGCCCACAAGCGCCCACAAGCACTCATCACATCCGCCCAGAAGCGCCCACATGCGCCCGCCCGCAGCACTTCCGCCCACAAGCAAGCGCCCACATGCGCCCACATGGAAGCTAACCAAGAGAGAGCCCGCGTGTGCCCACTAGCACCCACAAGCCCATGAAAAGCGCGGCGCCCGCAACACCACCCACCAAGCCAAGAGCTACAAGCCCACACCCGCAACCCCGCCCACAAACAGAGCACCCACGAGCCCCCCAAAACGAGCGCCAACCAAGCCCAGCAAGAGCGCCCCAAAAACCGGCGCCCACAAGCGCCCACCCACAAACCCAGAAAGAGCAACAAAGCAAAAGCGCCCACAAGCCCAGCAAGAGCCCACGAGCGCCCAAAAGTGCCCACAAGGGCCAGCCCAGCAAAAGCGCCCACAAGCGCCCACAAGCCCAGCAAAACGCAAAAGCGCCTACAAGCCCAGCAAGAGCGCGCACAAGCGCCCAAGCGCCCACAAGCCCAGCAAAAGCTCTTAGCAGCCCACAAAAGCGCCCACAAGCGTTATAAGTCAATAAGCGCCCACAAGCCCAGCAAAAACGCCCACAAGCCCACCGACAACCGGCGTCTTTTACCAAAAGTTCAGACACATTTGCTTTGGGCCTAGGTTTGCGATCGTCCGGAGGAACCCTCATCGTCTTGAAGCAGTTGACTCCTTTGAGGCATCGTCCACCAGCAAGAGCGCGCAAGCGCTCGCAAGCCCAGCAAAAGCGCCCACAAGCCCAGCGAAAGCGCCCACAACCCCAAGAGAGCCCACAAGCGCCCACAAGCCGCCCGCAAGCCCAGCGACAGCGCCCACAACCCCAAGAGAGCCCACAAGCGCCCACAAGCCCGGTACAAACACCCACCGCCACAAGCCCAGCAAAAGCGCCCACAAGAGCGCCCAAACAGCAAAAGCACCCACAAGAACCAAGCCCAGCAACGCCAACAAGCCCAGCAAGCCCCGCAAAAGCGCCCAAGAGCGCCCACAAGCGCCAACAAGCGCCCACAAGCCAGCAAAAGCGCCCAAAGCCCACCCCGCAATCCCAGCAATAGCGCCCACAAGCCCAGCAAGAGCAGGCCAGCAAAAGCGCCCACCCACAAGTGCTGAGCCCAGCAAAAGCGCCCACCCAAGCGCCCACAAGCGCCAACAAGCCCAAGCAACAGCGCCAACAAGCGCCCACCCACAGCCGCCCACACACGCCCACAAGCCCAGCAAAACCGCCCACCAGCAAGAGCGCACAAGCGCCCAAGCCCAGCAAAAGCGGCAAGCCCAGCACAAGCGCCCACAAGCCCAAGAGAGCGCACAAGCGCCCACAAGCCCTACAAGCCCAGCAAAAGCGCGCACAAGCCCAGCAAGCCCGCAAGCCCAGCAAAAGCGCCTACAAAGAGCGCCCAGAGCCTCAAGCCCAGAAAAAGCGCCCACAAGCCCACAAGAGCGCCAAGCCCAGCCGCCCACAAGCCCAGCCCACAAGCCCAGCAAAAGCGCCCACAAAGAGCACCCACAAGCGTTAGTGCCCACAAGCCCAGCAAGCCCAAAGCGCCCGTAAGCCCAGCAAAAGCGCCCACAAGCCCAGCAAAAGCCCACCCACAATCCTCGCAAAAGTGCCACGTGCAGGCGCCCGCCTGCTCAGCACACAACGGTGCAGCCTGTGGGCTTGTGTGCATCTTAAAGGGATACATGTGGGCGCTTGTGGGCACTTCGGCCCGGCGGGAACAACGGGAAAAAACGAGCGGGACAACGCAAGTGCATGTGGGCGCATGTCGGCGCATGTGGGCGTTACAAACCCACAAGAAAAGCGCCCACAAGCACCCACAAGCCCAAGAAACCCACAAGCCTAGAAGAGCGCCAAGCCCAGCAAAAGCGCCAACAAGCCCAGCAAAAGCGCCCACAAGCCCAGCAACGCAAAAGCGCCCAAGAGCGCACAAGCGCCAACAAGCGCCCACAAGCCAGCAAAAGCGCCCGCAAGCCAGCCCCACAATCCCAGCAACAGCGCCCGCAAAGCCGAGCAACAGCGCCCGCAAAGCCCAGCAAGAGCAGCCCAGCAAAAGCGCCCGCCCACAAGTGCTGAGCCACAAGCCCAGCAAGCCCAGCAAGCGCAGCAAGAGCGCCCACCCACAACCGCCCACACACGCCCACAATCCCAGCAAAACCGACCCAGAAAGCCCAGCAAAAGCGCCCACAAGCCCAACAAGAGCGCCCGCAAGCGCCCGTAAGCAAAAGCGCTTCGCCAAAAGCGCCTACAAGCCCAGCAAAAGCGCGCGCAAGCCCAGCAAGCCTCTACAGGCTCAGCTAGCAAACGTGCTTACAAGCGCCCACAAGCACAGCAAAAGCCCAAGCGCCTACAAAATCGCAAGCGCCCACAAGCGCCCAGCACAAGCCCGGCAAAAGCGCCCACAACCCACAAGCCAGGAAAAGCGCCCACAAGCCCACAAGATCGCCAACCCGCAAGCCCAGCCCACTCACAAACCCAGCAAGCCCCGCAAAAGCACCCGAGCACGCGCCAACGCCCACAAGCCTAAGCCCAGCAAAAGCGCCCACAAGCCCAGCAAAAGCCCACAAGCGCCCACCGAAAAGTGCAGCAAAAGCGCAGCAAAGGGTGCCACCTGCAGGTGCCGCCTACTCACAGCAAGTGAGCCCACAACGGTGCAGCTTGTGGGCTTGTGTGCATCTTAAAGGGATGAAACATGTGGGCGCTGGGCACTTCTGGTTGATTGTGGGAAAAGAAAGAAAAACGGGATCGAGCGAGAAAAAACGGGGAAAAACGGGATCGAGCGGGAAAAAGCGGGGAAGGAGCGGGAAAAAACGGGAACGAGCGGGACAAAACGGGCTGACGCGAGTGCATGTGGGCGCATGTGGGCGCATGTGGGCGCATGTGGGCGCATGTGGGCGCATGTGGGCGCCGGCAAAAGCGCCACAAAAGCGCCCAAAAGCCCAGAAAGAAGAGCGCCCACCCACAACCGCCACACACGCCCACAATCGCAGCAAAACCGCTCACCAGCAAGAGCGCACAAGCACCCACAAGCCCAGCAAAAGCGCCCACAAGCGCAGCAAAGGCGCCTACGCCCAAGAGAGCCCACAAGCGCCCACACGCCCAGCAAAAGCGCCCACAAGCCCAACAAAAGCGCCGACAAGCGCCCATAAGCAAAATCCCTTAGCCAAAAGCGCTTACAAGCCCAGCAAAAGCGCGCACAAGCAAAGCGCTTTTGCTGGGCTTGTGGGCGCTTTTGCCGGGCTTGTGGCGCTTTTACCGGGCTTGTAAGACTTGGGCGCTTGTGGGCGCTTCGGATTTTGTGGGCGCTTGGGCTTTTGTGGGCGCTTGGGCGTGGGCTTGTGGGCGCTTCTGGGTTTGGCTTGTGGGCGCTTTTGCTGGGCTTGTGTCGGGGCCCACAACAGTGCATAGCCTTGTGTGTGGGCACTTGTGGGCACTTGGGCACTTGTGTGTCGAAAACGGCAAAAAACGAGAAAAAAACGGGCTGACGCGAGTGCGTGTGGGCGCATGTGGGCGCACGTGGGCGTATGTGGGCGCCACAAACCCACAAGCCCAGCAAAAGCGCCCACAAGCCCAGCAAGAGCAGGCCAGCAAGAGCGCTGAGCCCAGCAAAAGCGCCCAGCCCAGCAGAAGCGCTTAGAAGCCCAGCAAGGGCGCCCACAAGCGCCCACAAGCCCAAGCCACAGCCACCAGAAGCGCCCACAAGCCCAACAAAAGCGCCCACAATCCCAGCAAGAGCAAAAGTGCGCACAACCACAAGCACTCAGAAGCACACAAACACTCACAAACACTCACAAACGCTCACAAACACTCACAATCACTCACGCTCACAAACACTCACACAAACACTCACTTACAATCACTCACAAACACTCACAATCACTCACAAACACTCACAAACACTCACAAGCACGCACGCGCTCACTCGCTCACTTGCTCACTCGCTCACTCGCTGACTCGCTCACTCGCCCACTCGCTCTCTCCACTCACGCACTCACGCACTCACGCGCTCACGCAGTCACGCAGTCACGTAGTCACGCCGTCACGCACTCAACGCACGCACGCACTCTCTCACTATCTCACTCTCTCACTCTCTCACTCTCTCACTCTCTCACTCTCTCACTCTCTCTCTCTCACTCACTCACTCTCTCACTCACTCACTCACTCACTCACTCACTCACTCACTCACTCACTCACTCACTCGCTCGCTCGCTCGCTCACTCACTCACTCACTCACTCACTCACTCACTCACTCACTCACTCACTCACTCACTCACTCACTCACTCACTCACTCACTCACAAACACACTCACAAACACACACGCACTCAAACACGCACCCCTCCCCTCCCTCCCTTCCTCCCTCTCCGCCCTCCCTCCCTCTCTCCCTTCCCGCCGCCAGCTGTTTCTTGCACACTGATTCACGTACGCAGCGTGTGCGCGCACGGACACACAAAGCGCTGAAGTTTTACGTGCGCCTGGGTACTCACAAAAGTAGCTGGAGGTCATCCACAAACAAGCCTCCGGAGTCGCTAACACCCACAAACTCCAGACAGAGAGGGAGAGAGAGAGAGAGAGAGAGAGAGCGAGAAACAGAGAGAGAGAGAGAGAGCGCACTAACGCCCACAACAACGCCCACACAAGCTCAGCAAAATGTCCAAAGCCACAACCACTAAAATGGTCCAACCCCAACACGTGAGACTTTGTCCATCAACCGGTCAAAGGGTCTAAAACTGAGCTTCCCAGATACTCACATGTGAGTGGCGTTCTTGCTGGGCGTTGCGGGCGGTGTTCTCTGAGCGTCGTGGTTTTGATGCGGCTGTTCTTCCTTGCGGGCACTTGCGGGCGTTGCAGGCATCTTCCTGGGCTTGTGGGCGTCGGTGTTGCGGGCGTCTTCCGGGAGCGCCGCTGCGCTCTTCCTTGTGCTTGTGGGCAGTTTTGGGGGCTTGTGAGCATGTGGGCGCCGGTCTGTGGCTGGGCTTGTGGGCAGCGTTGTGGGCGCTTGTGGGCGGGCGTCTTATTGGGCAGGCGAGTGGCACCAAGAATCTTGGGTTCTGGGCAAATGACACAAGACCTGACCGAATTTGACAGACAGGGACAGGGAAAGCAAAAGGAGCACCCAATCTCCTTGCGGGCCCTCAACAAGACGAGCCGAATAGGTTGACGGTTAGATATGCGCGGCGCAGCTAGATGTCCAGAAATAAAACAACCTTGCGGCCAAAGGCTATGGGGTTGCGCAGCGTTTCTCAGCTGTTGGGCCAGAAGGTGTCGTTGAATGCCGCCCTTGTAAACATTAACAGGCGGCAATTTGAACCCTTCCCTTTGGATTCTCACTCCCTGATGGGTTCCTGGACTTTAGTTACTTTTGGGAAGATCATGTTAGTTGTAAACGACAACTTTGGTTGCATTTTTTGGCCAGTCCATTCAGAGTGAGGTAAACATGTTCAACCCCCATGAAAAGAAGGTTTGAACCCCAGTAATGTAAGCGCCCATATGGACCGCTGCGGGCGCCCGCAACAGCGCAACACTGCCGCCCACAAGCGCCCACAAGCGCCCGCAAGCACTCATGAAGAACGCCCGCAACCACCCACAAGCGCCCACCAAGAGCGCCCACAAGTGCCCGCAAGCAATTATGAAGGGAGCGCCTGCAACAGTGCCGCCCACCCCCCACCCCACAAGCACCCAATGAAACCCCGCCCACATGCGCCCACAAGCGCACCCAGCAGAGAGCGTGGGCGAGCGCCCCGCTCGCCCATATGCGCCGCACACCCGAAAGCGCCCAAGAAGAGCCCCCACATGCGCCTAGAAGCACCCGCCAAGAGGAACGCCCACAGAGGCAAGCACTCATGATGCACGCTTGCAAGACTTCCGTCCTTGTGGCCCACATGCGCCCACAAGCCCCACGAAGGAGCGCCCACAAGCGTCCGCAAGCGCTCATGAACATCGCCCGCAAGACTTCCGCCCACAAGCGTCCACCAAGACAGCCCACCAAGAGAGGCACAAAGGGAGCCGACAGCGCCTGCAAGCGTCCTTGAAGTGAGCGCCCACAACGACATGCCATTCCTTCAAAGCAAGCCGAAACTGGCTGATGCTGGCCGAGGCGGGCAGCACGAAGCGTGTACAATAAAAATGTGTGCTCGCGGAGCTTACCCTGACACCTGCGTTGTCACTCCCACTTGCAAGCGCGAGCTCTACGTTCAAGGGCTGCTTTGTTTCCTGCTGTTTCATGTTTCTTTGCTGCTGTTTCCTGATGCTTCCTGCTTCTTCCAGCTCTTTGGAAGGCCCCCAAAACAAGAGGCCCCACAAGGGATTTGCTGAATATTGGTTTGAGCATCCCTCTTTCTCAATTCTTTTGGCTTCCCCGCATTTCCCGCTTGAAGCACAACATGTGCTCGGTGTTCGTTTGGTTTTTCGAGCACCTGATTACACTTCCCCCCTACAATCAATCAATCGGTCGGTGCTCTTGTGGTCTTCCCCATGTTTCCCTTTAGGAACAAACAACATGGTGGCTTCCTTGTGCTCTCCCTCCATGTTCAACTGGCAAATGAAAGCTCATCTTTCAAGCATCCGACCTGAACTGTGTTTGTCTCAAAATCGGAAGGGACAGCCAACATGATTGCATTGCTTTTGCCTTCCCTGCTCACCAAACCTCGCAAAAGCGCTCGACGAAAAAGACACCTGATAGTCCCACCCTTTTGGTCGTCCCTACACAGAAGTGTCGAAAAAGAGACACCCCCCAAACTCCGGCAACCTCTTGGCTACTAATTACTATTAAACAAAAACAAGAAACGCTCAAAGCAAGACCCCATATGATATCCGCCCCCAGCACCACGGCACGGCCAAAAAACCGAGACAACTGAAGGACGAGCGGCCACCTCTGTAGGCTCCTGAGCGAGGAGGACTTGCCCCGTTCTTCTAAAAGCAACTCCACCCCTTTTCGAAGTTCGACACTTAAAAAAAAAGCACCCCGCCCCCCCCCCCCCCAAACAACAACAATGACTTTTATGAACCCAGTATTACCCATTGGTGTACACGTCTCACCGAAATGTATACCATTGCGGCAGGATATGGGTAGGGTTTCTTCCCTTTCGTGGATGTATTACATGAATCCCTTTCTTCCCTTTCGTGGTACTCCCTTTCTTCCCTTTCGTGGGTAGGGTTTGAATCCGTAGGGGGAATAGAGGGACTCGAAAGGGTTTGCTACACTGAGGGTCCCTTTACTTTTTCAGGGAGTCGAAACAGGGTTTCGACACTCTGGGATGGCACCAAATCCGCACACCCGCAACTGAAACAACAACATCTCCGGAAATAACCCAAACTCATGTAATGTCCCAGTCTCTCAGGAGAAATTGCCAAAAACCAAGTACTTAAAAGACCGTTGTTGATGGGCCCTGGGTCCACTGTCAGGCCCAACTGTTTCCAACTGTCTTTGGTGTTTTTGGAGTCGTTGGGGTAGGTTCGCACTATTTCGCACTTGGAACCAGTTCCCCCCTCCCCCTCAGGCCCGAACTCACCAAACAAAAGGGGGAGACTTGTACATCGCTCCGAATGAACTGAGCGAATTGGGCATGGTGTCACTTCCCCTGTCCTTCAGACTGACCCTAAGAGGGGCGCCGTCAAACAAGAGAGACCATATATGACCATATAGATCTAGGGAGCCCTTTGGGATGACTTGAAGGACACGACTACAAGGAACCCCGACAGATTTTTGTTTAGTCCCCTATTTTGAGACACAGCCATGTAAGCCAGGGACAACATTACATACTGCAGTAAGTAAATCATTGACTGAATCTTGAATAATATATATCTCATAATGTCCACCCATTGGTCTGCGTGTTGGTGTTGAACATGATCAAGTTTCTATATGAAATAAAACATACTTTGTAACTTGTACATAGACTATACAATACACACACTTGAATAAAAAAAAGAGGAACAACTGTGTTTGCATGATAAACAATAACTTCTTGATCAATGGTATTGGATTTGATTGACATTAATTTCTAAGGGTAGGCCCGCAATTTCAGTGAGGACGTAGGGAAGATGGGCTAGGTGTCCTCCAACGAACAACAGACTGCCGGCAATATTCTGCCTCATATGAAGCAGTCCATCCAAACATGCAAAAGTGAGAAATCCTTACACATGATTCCCAGCGGTAATCTGGTGCCTAATCGTACCCCACCCCATGTTGTATCATGGGATCAAGCCTAGGGCGTGGCCGTCAAACTCTTTTAAACTACCTGGAACAACCTCCCAGAACAGCTTCCCGGGTTCGCAGAAATGCATAGCTGACTCTAGTCCATATTTAGTGTGTGTATATATGTATATTAATGTCTACATCCGAAACCCAAAGTTGCAGGGTACGTGAGGGACCGTTCAAACACTTTGGGTGTTCTTGTTTCGGGGTCTGCAAAATAAATAAGCATACAATAACCATCCTTTGTTTGTTCCCAGGAAATTCTTTCACACATGGGCTGCCTCCAAAATAGGGAACTCCTAAGATTGTTATTTCCCTTTTGGGTTCCCTCTAAAACCAAGCAACAAGGGCTTCCCCTCCCCCCCCACCCACCAGTGACCAAAAGCCGATGAGTCAGCGAACCTTAACATCCTGCCAAAGAATAATAACAATAACAAACACAACCAAACAACTCCAAGACAATATTTACACGTGCTGGGTGTCTTGCATCGCACGTGGCAACCGCCCAACGCCACGGGACCCGGCGCCTGCACCGGCATGGGCGCCCGCGTCACGGTCGGCTCCTCCCGCGACACCGTGGTCTGCGCGCCTCGCGAAGAAGCGAAAGCCCCCCATGGGCCTTCGAGGGATCGAGGCCTCGAATTCCTGGTGGCCGCGGATCAAAATCCAAGCCCCACACATCCAAATCCATCCAAGCACTGAGATAGGCTCCAACATGGGCGGTGAATTCACCTAGCCCAAAATGGGAGACCACTGGTTTTGACCCACGGCCTGGTGAGTGGAAATCAAAGGGGAGCTGATTCTGGGTAAGTTGTGTGACCCTGGAAGGGAACCATGTCTTTTTGGGGCCATCAAAAGGGAAAAGGAATCGGAGCCTGAACAAGGCTTCCAAGATCCCGGTTTAGACACGGTGTCAAAGAATAAATCCGGAAACAAGCTGCCTCTAGATGGCCAAGTTGCTGCTTCTGTGTAGACAAGTTACCCTAAAAAAAGGTCAAAGCTTGCCTGGGGAGAGAAACAACAACAACTGGTGATTCAGGTGCTTGACAATGCGCCGAATCCTCTAAAGCAAACAAAGCGCGTTCTTCGTGTTCACCTCAAAAGTCATGGGGAGCTCCAGATGAGTTGGCTGTGCCCAGTGGATTTCCCTTCCACGAAGCAGCTTACAAACATGGTCCTTCAAACCTTTCTGCTTGGTTTAAACAGGGCTGCTCAAACAGGAGATGGATTTACTTTCTCACCCCCTCCAATGGAGGGTCGTTTCTCGGGACAAATCACCATGATTCACAATATGGAAGTAAGGAACTCACGAAGCACCTTCATCATGGGCGAGCTCGCCGTACCACCAAGGATGTTCATGGGCAAGCCCGCTTTTGGACTTGTTCTCCTTCAAACAGGGTCTTCAAGCAGGGACCTTCCTTTCATGGATATGGCCTGACTCTCACTTGCAACCAAAGGACCTCGGTGCGTAAAGGCCTTGCTTTCAGAAGCTTCCAGAGTGAACTGGTCAAAGTGAGAAAATACTGTTGCATTTCCGTCAGTCTGCCTGAGCTTGAGCGGACAAACTGGGCAACTCAGCAGCTGAGCCCCAGCTTCACAAAGGAACAACATGGCAAAGCACGTTTTGCACACACACGCACACACACTCCTGCTCATGTTTTGGCTCAACCCCCGTCTCCCTAAAACAACAAGGTGGCCATTATGTTCTGCCGAGACCACCCATTTTCCGAGGGTTGTTGAAGAGAAAGATCCCTGAACAGAATGGGGAGTGTTCGGCCATTTTTTTGCGCTAGGGCGAAGCTCAGAAGAGCCAATGCTTACAATGCTTCAATCAACCAGAGCTACAATACAATATAACACCCATTCACCTCAAAAAACGATAGGGGGCTATCCAAAGTGATAGCAGTGATACCAGTGATACCCTGGTAATATTGCCCTAGTTTCCGCAGATGAATCTTAAGCATTGCTTGCTTTCATATGAAATATGGCATTTCCACCGGCCCGGCAGGTGGAACAAACGCAACATCTGCTGGGTGCTTTTGGTCCTTGAATTTTGAGCCACAACCATATCAAGTCCACCACCTCTCCAGGACCCTCCCCCCATCCCGGCGTCCGAAACTCAGGTCCCGCGCCTTCGCCAGGGGAGGAGGGTGAAGGCATCTCCGTGGGCACTGGGAGCTCCTGGATCAGGTTTCGGCCCAAAAAAAAAAGAGCCAAGAGTTGGACACATACGGGTATGAGTCATTTTTTGACACCACCAGGAACCCGCAGGCGGTCGACTTATCTCAGCGACTCGACTGGACCCTTGAAACCGGGCTTCCGAGATGGCCCTGAGGCAGCCTGGCACCAAAAACGCTGGTGCCGAAACGGTGGAGGAGCACAACCCATGGATGTGTATATATATATATATATTATATTATATATACATATATATATATGTTATGATACATATATATATATATATCGGCCACTTGAGCCGTGGGTTTTTGGGAGAGTTGTTGCTGGTCTTGGTGAAATTTCGTGAGCCCCCAGGTCCCTCCCAAATGAAGCATAGACTGATCAAGCATCCATGAAACCCCCGGTCCCAAGTGAGTAATCAAAACCATCGTAGTCTACCCAAACCAAGGTGCAGGGCTACCAACGTGCTTGCTCCAAGTTCTGGTCGGGACTGTCCCTCCTTCAGTCACCCGGGCTGTTTTGTTTTTCGGGCCGCCTGCTAAAAGTCGAAGACTTGGTCGGCTAAATTTGGGCCCGCGAAACCAACTCAAGAGCCGAAAACACCCCAGGAGCCGGACTGGTTGAATAAGGCGCCTAAGCGGCAACCTTATTCATTGTTTTCTGCTTGTTTGTTTGTTTGTTTGTTTGTTTGATTGTTTTTTCTTGTTTTTTTTTGGATGAGGGAAACTCAACTTGCCTTATTCGTTTTCTAAGACCCCAGGACTTGAAGCACCAAGTTGGGCTGACATCAGCCGAGCCCAAATCTCGTCTTGGGCTGCCCTGCCGTAGGGGAGCTGACCACGCTGAGGCCGCTACTCACCGCCTGCGGCAATCAATGAGTTGTGTGTTCCGCACTGGTCCAAAAACGCAACCAAAAGGGGGTTGATACATTTTGGGAAGATCTTTTGGCGGGTTCGGGTTCGGGTTCGGGAGCTTGGGGTTTTTGATGGAGCTTCACCAAAATGGTCCAAACCTCAAAAGCTAAGTTCCATGAACTGGCACGAGCTTCCCATTCTGACAGCTCAGGCCGGGGGAAACGTGGCATCCTGGATCGCCAGCTGCGATCGCTTTTTTTGTTCCATGCACTTTACCCCAAAAACCGATCGCAACAGTCACTGAAGAAAGCAGCGACTTGGCGATTGAGGATCAAATCTTTCTCCATTGCTCCAGTGACCTGTGAAAAAGGCTTCCCTATTACGATGGGACCGCCCGGAAAAGGTAGAAAATGGGCTTCTGGCACACAGCCAATTCACCAGCTCATGCTCCGCAATGCCCACCCGACTGCACAGCTTCAACAGTATAGAGTACATTTCGCGTGATTTCTCCAAATTATTAAAGCGATTAAAAGGCAAACCAAAGAACCATCATGGTCCAATCCAAGACGTGTCCACTTTCCACATGAACCACTGCTAGAGAGAAGGGGTGTATTACATGTAGCACCGCTATGCTGGCCTAATTCCATAACTACTAGCACTTTCTTCCGAGGATCATGATTTGACTTGGTTTACAGCATCCCTGAATCCAGATTCCAGTTCTTTGCCCGCTTGCAGCAGTTCGATACATGGTTGTGGTCAGTAACACTCGTTCTGCGATGCAAGAGCGGGCCGCCGTGAGTACTGACAAAGCGGATGGAAGCGGGCAACTTCATCGGGGTGAAACCGGCCAAAGGAAGAACCTAATACGGCATGCGAATTGATGGGACTGCGCTGGGTGCTAAATAGAGGGTCTGGAAGAATCAAAACACATCTCCGTCTCCATTTGGTGCTTTCAAGAGAAACTCATCACTGGACCCTTAAGATTCTCGGGAAAAAACAAACAGAAAAGATGCGTTTAGTGCTTTCAAGAGAAACTCATCACTGGACCCTTAAGATTCTCGGGAAAAAACAAACAAAAAAGATGGCGGCCACTTAAAGAGGCAAAAGCAAGAATCTGAACTTTTATCCTACACGTTCTAATAATTCCTTAAAACCTGAAATCTGAAATCGGATCCATGTCCGAGTTGGGCCCGCATGCCCCAAATCGCTCTCTCGCACCCGAATCACCAGCTGGAACTTCCACGGAATCGCCTGAGAGGATGCTAGTCTCTGCGGCACCTGCGCCAGCAAGAAGTTGGGCAGTGAGCCAAGCCGGGTATGTGGGTGTGTCGGTGGCGGCATTTCCTTTGGCTTCTTTCTCTTTAAAGCCCCGAAAGGGTGTGGGTGTATTCTTGTTTGAGGCTCGGTACCCTTTTTTGGTTTGTTCAACCAAAAATGAACTCAAAAGAATCGGTCCCCCCCCAAACAAAAAACGTTGGTCGCTTTTTGGCTTCCCTTTAAATGCCAAGCACACACGCGGGTCCGAAATCTATTTGTAGACTTCCCATGTGTCACTTCCATGTTGCTGGGAGGGCAACACCCAGGGCGGTCCCCTTTGAGCAAGCGAAAAGGAACCCATCGGGGGTCGAACCTTTGCAAAACTTAGACCCCCTGCAACATGTTCACTGGTTATTAGTTGCAAGAGAGAATGATGGATGGCAAAAAGGATTAGCTAAGCTAATGAATCATGGTTAGGCCTTTTGAAACTGATGTTGACTCAAAGAGGAATTCGCACAGCCACAAGCCGGCGTTCCATGAGAAGCAGAGAGACTACAAACCTTCCAAAAGAATGCAAACAGATCAAAGCAGGGCTGTGGGGAATGACCACTTCTGTGATACAACTGAAAGGGCTTCCCAAAGACTCTTTTGTTCTTATAACAGGGGATTCCCTTGTATCACAGAAGTAGATAGAGAAAACCCCTTGATCCCACAACCCTGGATCAAAAAGAAACCAGCAAACTCTTCCTTGAGAACTCGCCTCAGCCCGCCAGCCTGATGGTTTGGGGATTTGAACCCTTTGAAAGCGCGACACCCAAACCACCGGGCTAACCACCAAAGGGAAGCTGAGCATTGTCTCTTGTCTACCGTATGCCGTCACAATGCCGTCCTCCAGAAAATAACCAAAGCTCGGCTTTTTGGGTAGTGCGCACCACCAATTGAGGGTTACCTGAAATTCTACAGAAAGGAACCCGAAATTAGGGGGTTGGGTAATTTCCTTTGTTCTCCAAGCTGGAGTCCCTACGCCCGGTGTGGTAAAACGTTGTATATCCCCCCAAAATTGGGGGTCCTCTAAAAACAGAGATCTGTTTGGTTCAACCCCCCCCCCAAAAAAAAAACTGCCCCAAAAATGGGGTTTCCTCCAAAAGCAAACCTCTTTTAGTTTACCGGTGCTCCATTTGCTTAAGCTTCCCGGAAAAAATCCGGTAGTGATAGATTCCCTTTGAAAGCAACAGGGGAAATATATTCTTAACCAAATGGAAGAGGTGAATCTGCACGGCGAATTCTTCGAAACACGGCTTCGGCGACGGAGTTCGCGCCGTCACCGTCTCTTCCAGATCCTGCGAGGCCGACGGCCTCTCGGTCGGCACCTCAGGCGACATGGGCAATTTACCCCCCAGAAGGGGTGCCCAGGTCCTCCTGCGCAGAGGTTAGAAGAAGGGTACCAACTTTTTTCTGTAGTCGATTTTAGGGGAACCCTCCCCCCAGAAAGTTGGTGAGAAAGGGCACTACTGGGGGAGCAAGGTGTCAAAAAAGGGACAAGGGTTCGAAACTTGCTCGTTCTCAGCGTGAATTTCAAGGGTTTTGGAAATCTGGGCCGTCCGTTTTCAGATGCCCTGCTAAAAGTGACCAACTTGCGGGTGAAATTGGAAATCCAACCAGGAAAACACCAAAAATATATTTAAAAAACTAAGGACGGGATGGCTGGGAGCCACGAAGGGAAAAAACCTAGGCCTAGGGTACCATCAAAAAAGGAGCCATGTAGACTCATGCATGAAATAGGGAAAGCCCGAGGCCTGCAAAGGCTCTGAATCTGCATTTTTCTTGGATGAAAGGAGTTTGAGAATCTGGATAGGGATACTAACATTAAGGGAAACGCCCGCGATAATGAATATGTTGGAAATATTCAAGCATCTTTTGATTTCCCAGTTCCAAAAGCAGCTGTCGCCTGGTGCCACATCAGGCCCCTGCGCCCCCTGAAAACCTTTGATGCTGCAGCTGCTCCTCCTCCAGATCCTGCCACGGCCATGACCCGCAGTGGCTGTCCTCCTCCAGATCCTGCTCACGGTCAGCCGCAGTCGCTGCAGAGTGCTCCGTCTGCAATCTCAGGAGGGCGTGGTTGGATCCTGCCCGCCGTCCTGATTGCTACGCCCAATACTCCGTGCAGAACCTTTCTTGTTGCTCGTGGGGCACGGGACCACAGCCCAAACGCCCTAGAAATCCCTCTCCCCCGAAACACCGGTCAAATGTCCCCTTAGCAATCTCAAATTCCCCAGTAGAAGCTGTCCAGCCTCCACTGGAATCCCACCCTAGAAACCGGTCAAATCTTCCCCAAACCGTCCTTGGCTTCGCTCGGGCTCAGTCCACTGCCCTTCTGCTCTCAGACTGCGGCTCGTTCATGCACCACCATATATCTTGGGAACCAGCTCACGCATTTCGGCGCCGACTCACTCACTCAAACAAACACAACACGTCAAGGCAAACCAAAACACAGCAGCCAAAAGCGTTTACAATTAGGTGGTCCCCCTGCATCACTTGAGGGGAAGTTGGGTGGTGCTCCTCCCCAAACCAACGGTAAACTAACTACCAGTCACACAGCTAGTGATTCAGAATTTAGATACATCATCGTACAGCATAATGCGCTGATCCTGTGGTTGTCCAGGGGCTCCAACAGGGGGACCTCCAACGCGGCAAATGGCCTGGCCTATTGGGGGCAAATAGTTATCAGCAGCTGAATATTCCGACAATGCACCAATAAAGGGCTAGCCTACAAAACTGACACCGAAAATTGCCCTGTTGTCCCTTGCTGCTATTGACACATCGTCGCAAAGATCATGGCATATGTGTATGATCATGGTCATATTCAGGCATCCATGCGCAAGCGGATTTTCAGGAGTCGCCGCTCCCCCCAATTCCAGCTTGAAAGGGGTGTGGAATTGACAGGGAACACGTATGGATGATGTGGCAAGCATGATTCAGGGTTCCAGCCATGCTACAGCAACAACGCCGCAACCGGAAACAAACTTAACCCGACAAGCACCCGACAGGGTCTCGGGGGTTCGCACCGGATTCACCAACAAAAGTTGGGCATTTCTGCTGGGATTCCTATTGCCACTTGAAACATGGGTGTATCTAGAGCGTATTTTCAAGGAATTTGTTTCAAAGGGACGCTCATGAAAACCCCGGACACCAACATATCATGTTTGCGTTATTTTGGGGGTCCTGGTTAGTGGGAATACCAAAAATTTGGTACGGGACCGGTAACGGGTGAATTGGGCCCCCGCAATTCCAAGCGCTAACACCAATTGCTTATTAGGGGTACCCGTACCACCATTTTTGACCCCGGTACCACCACTACCAATACGTCTTTCTGGTTTTTCCTGTAAAAGCCCTTTGGGGGTTCCACACCTGTCTGGGGGCGAGCCACCGGCATCTCCGGTGAGCTGAAGGGTTGCGAGACGCCTAGCAGGACGCCCAACCTCTACGACTTTGATCAAATCTTGGGGCTTAATGTTGACCCATATTAAATCCAAAACCATATTATCAAAACCAGGAACCATATTGAACCCAATGTTAACGTTCCAAAACCAAAATTAAATCCACATTCAACCCAGAACCATATGAATCAGGCTCCTGGTGAAATGTTGGGGCTTAATGTTGGGGCTTAATGTTGATCCATATTATGCAGGCCCCTCCAAAAGTGGGGTCAACATTCTATGGGCTGGCTAGCTGGACTAACTAGCTGGCTGTGGCTCCAAAGAACAATCCATGTAACGGTTTAAATTCAGAACCATCCCTAACTACCCCAAAGAAAAAGTAGGGAGGGCGGTTGACCATGGCACAAATGACAGGCTTCCGACCATCCACGTCGAATTGAGTTTGCTAAACGGAAGCAAATTACCTACAAGGGTGCCCAAGTTGGTATCACGAAAAGAGCATGTTCCGTTGCTCAAGCGATACTGGGCAAGTGAGTCAAGCCTCTGAATTCAAGGCAAAAACTCCAGGCCTTCTGCCCCTAGCTGGAACCAGTGGCTGCTGTGAACACAAGAGGGAATGGGGCACTCTTGTTGCTTGCTATCTGCCTTCCATCTGAAGCAACCAAAAAAAACCAGGGTGTTGGGAATGAACCTTGGAGATTCCCTTACAGGGAACCATAGAGGATGGTGATTCTTGGTGGCATTCCAATTCTCGTTCCCTGCCTATCGAACCAGCAAGCTGTCTTGGCATGAAACAACCAGGTGCCGGTGTTGTGGCTGCGGCTCAAAAAAGTGGTACCAAAATGGCACCTTGGTAAATGGAACCAAAGACTAAAACCCGCGTAACCCCAGCTCTTTAATTTTGAGCCCTACCCTTGTTTTCCCTTTCGCCTGGGATCTGTTTGGGGGGCCCGGGACCGATCCGTCCCACCGCTGCGAAGCCAGCAAACGCCGCGGCCCACCTGCGCCGCCAGCTGCCTCTGGGGCCTCGAGCGGGATTCGATTCGCTCGGCCGTCGCAGGGGTTGAGCAGGTTTTGGGTAAGCCTAGATCTCCAAGAAATGGGCTTCGTCCATTTGGGGCAACGGGTTCTAACAGGGTTCACAAATCGGATACGCATGATTCTCCGATCAGAACCCCTTTAAAACTTTGGCCCTCTGTTTCTGAAGGCTTTGACATTGCGGTCCCTTCTGTAAGGCACAACAGGCCAAAACAAGTTGCAGCAGGGTTGTGGGAAATGGAATCCACTTCTGTGATACAACAAAAAGCGCTTCCCAAAGACTTCCCCGGATAAAGGGGGAGACTCCAACTTGTATCACAGAAGTGGTTGGATAAACCTCTTGGTCCCACAACGAGTTGCAGCCCCCTCCCCAAAGAGCTCTTGAGTTTTTCCGTTTCTTTCACCCAACCCGGCACCTGTCACTCGGCAGAGACCGGCTGTGACAGCCACAGAGACCGGCCAAAAAGTATGCTAAAAGTTCACTATCCTGACTTCCTGGGGAGGGAGGGCTCCCTCCCCACTCCCCTCCCTTTTCTCCCAGGCCCCATGACTGAAATAGGCCTATCCCACAAACCCAGTCTCATCACGCCAAGGCGCTAAACCAAATTCGGTTGCATACTCAGATTCTGTTGCATACTTGGCTTTAATGGAGAGCTGCTTGATTTTGATCGGGTGAGGATTCATCCCTTTTGGAGGAAACCCCCTATTAACAGCACGAGTTCATTCACCCGGGGTCAACACTACCCTGAAACATAAAATAGCTTTGGACAAGAGCTCCGCAAAACCGAATTGTTGAGTTTCAGGAAATGTCCACTTGGGATTGCTCCGAGGGACCACCCAGGCTCTCCCTTGCAGCAAAAACCATCTATAGGGGGGGGGGTTCCTGTGATTGGTCCCCCGGAAATTCATCCGAGACCCTGAGCCAATCGATTCGGGGATTCGCCGAGAGCTGCACGGGGACGGTGGGCACGCCATCCTCATAGTCCACCTGACGGAGTTTCAGGGGCGCTGCTTGGATGCTCAAGCATTTTCTCACTTGCTGAGTGGATGGCCCAAAAAAAGTCCAAACTTTATATTTACCACTAAAGTTCATGAACTCAGGAAGTGAGTTTTTCAGTGGTACCCTCCCAAAAGCAAACATGGAACCTGCATAGGAAGGTGGTGGTCTTCCAGGAACCCCTGTGTAGGTTCTATGTTTGTATTAAGTGGGTAGGTTTTAACCATGAATGGTTCGATCAACTAATCATAGGCGCCTACCACTGAATCAACTCCCCATGGTTGACTAATACGCGGGTGTCCCACGTTCTTCGCACAAGTCAAAATCAAAACCTGCTATTGAAATGGTCTACCCAGAACCATGTGAGGACTTAAAACAAGAAAGAACACATCTACCGAGTTTTGATTGTGGCTCACATTCTGGAGGAACGCTCATTCCCAAGGTATGCCAATACTAATTCCTCTCATAATCCTAAGGGTCAGTGAAAAGTCAGCTATCCGGAAACACCAAATTCCTTACTGCAGCTTGCCGTTGCAAACAAAAGCAAGTTTGACAAGCGCACAAAACTACCCCAGTTTCCCTTTGTGCTGGCACCACAGCAGGGTTGTTCCACCAATCCAGGTCTGCTTTTTAGTTTTGAGGCTCGGTACCCCTCTTTGGGTTAGGGGGAACCAAAGGAAGGGTTCAGCTTCGGTGTCCATTTTGGGGCCCCCAGTACCATATTTTGGATCTGTTTTTTTTGAAGCTGCCCGTTTTGACTCACAACCAAACACCAACAGGAAACCACATCATTCTTTGGGCTTCGGCCGTAAACAAAAAAAAAGAAGCGGACGAGCCGCCCAGGTCCATTCCACTCCAACCACCGCAAGTCTCTCGATCCGCCTCTCCCAGAGAGGTCGGGGACTGCATCTCGGTGGGCACCGGCAGCTCGGTGGGAGAAGCCCTGGCTTCGAAAAGGATCTGCGGATCTCCGGCTGGAAGGATGAAACCTTTAGCGGGTTAGATGGAAACCCACACGAAACCCGAAAAAAAAAAGCCTTGAAAAGCCTAAAAAAGCCTGAAAAAGCCTAAAAACAACTGGAACCGGACGGCTGGGAACAGCCAAGGGAGGTGGGTGCTTCTCAAAAGGCCCCTTTTTCGTTTCCTTTGGGGAAACCTCTAAAGAGAACCATTCCAAAAGGGATCCCTAACTTGGAGAAACCCATCATATGGAATCCCACAATGGATAACCCTGTGAATATGTTTTCTGTTAATCCCTGTAACTCGGCGTAGCTATTGCTGCCTTCCCACTTTTGGCTAGGGTTTTGAGCTTCTTGCTCCAGTATTGCCGGGTCAACATGACAAATCTGGAAATTCCAAGAGAACCGAACAACTGGGATATGGGTTCCTCTCAAAACAGGGTAACCTCAAAATTGGCGTTCCTTTCGGTTTCTCCTTAAACCAACCGGGAAAAAAAAGGCGCCATCGAAAAAAAGAACTGATCAAGTCAATCATATATGTTTGGGGATTTGTTCTTGCTTCGAGTCTACTTCCAACCTAAGACTTGCTCGTTCTCAGCAGGGAGTCCACGGAGTCAACGGAAAATGCGCCCGAATAAAAGACCCCGTAGGAAGCCACAAAGAAACCACCAGGAAACGACCAACTTCCTCAAAACGGGCGCCTTGTCGGGGATGTGGTCTCAAAGGTTGCTTTTGCAGATGTCCCAAAGCAGGGAGACCAAAGGTAAACCCAAAGCTAAACCCCCCAAAAGGCGAAAATAAGTCCTATGAACCCTGGTTCATGCCTTAATTCACACTAGCATTGGATTGTGGGGAAACCAGTTACTAGTCACGCGGATCTTCTGTTTAGAGACCCAATCCAAACCACCCACCCCAAAGGCTTTTCCAACTGTCAAGCGCTACTTGTTGGGATCCATGTGGCCCGGCCCCAAAGGGAGTGGCTTGCCGCAATTGAGCCGCAATTGACGGTTAAACTCCCACCTACTATATAATATGGAACCCACCCCAAGGTGCCCGTATGAGCATAATGGTCTTCCATGCACCTCCGGCCAGGTTCTACACGTGAATTGGCGGGAGTATGTGTCCCAACCCGTTTCTATATTCAAGCAAGAGGCTCCGTTTGGCCTCGTCTTGGCCTTCCTTTGGGTTGGCCTAAACAAAAAGGGAGTGTAAGCTTGGTTGCTGTTGACCCCCCTGCAAAAAGTTTTTAACCCTTGGGGGATTTAGTGGTAAACACCTTTATTTCCCGAAAAGTTAAAAGTTTAAGGAACCAACGCAATAGCAGTCAGTAAGAATGCTACTGAACAAGCTGGAGACGGTTGCAAAGGCTTGTGTAGACCTAACTTACTAGTCACCAATCAAGCAAGGGAAAGGAACCGCCACGAACCCCTTCTGAAGGGGGGGGGGAACAGGGTTCAGACATACCTGGTTGATTAGTCCGTGCCACATGGAGGAGATCTATCTTTTTCACGGGAGACACCCCTCGTCCCGCCGTTTTTGTTCAACCCTCGGCTCAAAGCCCTCGGGGAACCCGGCAACGATCCGGACTCCAGGGCAGAGGTGTGCCTCCGCAAACGCGGACCCCAAACGTGAGTAGAGTTCGGCCCAGTTGTAGAATGTATCTTTTATGGTTTGCTTCACTTTGAGTCACTGGGAAAATGCAACATGTTTCCTAAGGCTACCCCGGACTAGATTAACAAAGCCAAACTTTCTGAGGCACCCCTCAAAATGCGTCTCCTTCGGAACCAGCGGAAAACAGAGCAGGCGAAGTGAGGTAATCCAACTCATCGGTTGCTTCTAGGTCCCTTTGTAGCAGGTGGTCGAACCAGTTGACCTTCAAGGGAGGCTGGATAAGCGCAGGAAAAAGCAAACATAAGCCTTAAACAAGGTCGATGGATCAAAAAAAAACTCGCCTTAGCCCTCTTGGATGTAAGTTCATGGTCAACCAGCAACTAATTGCTTTCTAAACGCAAAGCATGGAACCAAAGGGCGAACAAGTTGTGCCTTGTTCAAAAGGTCCCCCCCCAAACAAAAGAAAAATGGTGGGTTCGCCTTCTGGTTCCCCAATTAAAAACCAAAGGGCGAGCCTTGGGGCCACAAGAACCCAATTCGTTGAACTCTGGGCTGAGAACCGAGGCCTGCGCTCGCAAAAAAGAAACGCCGGGGACGAGCCAAGGGTTTCCAAACTTGGTTCTCAGCGGGAATTTCGAACGTTCTGGAAATCTGGGGTTGTTTGTTTTCGGATTGCCCACTAAAAGTTGTTAAAGCCTTTTGTGAAATGGAAACCAACCGATAGACCAACTAAAAAGCAAAAAACCTAAGGAACCGGATGGCTGGGAACCACCGAGACTAGCGGTAGTCTGTTGTTCCACGCCATCTAGCTGGCCACCAGCACAGCTCGACAAGGCGAAACCAAAAGGTCGATTGTTCATTGGGAGAGGACATGGCTGAGCCAAATATCCCGCGTATGTGCTCGAAAAAATTGGGGGCAGTTCGTACTTTGTATTGTCCGTGTCTCGTGAGCTGTTGAATAGTCCAGAATCATGTGGATGTATTTGTTTGATGGTCCTCCTGTTGTATGGTTTGGAAGATAAACCAGAAGGACACCAAAAGGAAACAACTCCTCCTTTGTTTGTGTTTCGTTCTTTTTTTTTGGGGGGGGAAGGTCAGTATTTGAGACAAAATTGATTCAGAGCCACCCTGCTTGAGGAAAAAGGGGGTACCCTTATTCTAACCTCTCTACTAGAGGACCTAGTCAGCGCCGGGCATGACCCCTTTACTATTTTAGACAACCATTGTTGGAGTTCCTAAGGGGGGAAACCACGATGACCCACATGAGGCTCTGGCAACATATCGGGTCTGTGATCTATTTGCGGGGGGCGGGCGAATCCTCTACGTTTCCCACTCTGAAATTTACCCATGTCAATTACAGCGAGGAGACTCCGACATTTACCAATGTCCACTGGGTCAATTTCAAATGCGGACCCAAGGCAAACAATCCTTGGGCCATGAAAAGGTCATGCCTACTGGTGACTTTGCTGCTCAAGGGCTTTGTGACAAGTGTCCTCTCCCCTTCCACCTCACGCAAAAGGAGACTCTTGACATGGCCAGAAAGGTGATGTTGAAATCAGCCAAAAAGGGGAATAGGAGGACCCCTGTAGCAACCCATGCTCATGCTAGCTTTTCGAAGGCAGCTTTTTGAGTGTGCTCCAACAGGCATACATGCCCTTTTGACTGCCCATCAACCAACGCCGACCGACAACTAGCCAATCACTCAAAGCAAAACAACCCGAGCCAAGCCAGCCCGATAAATAAAGCAAGCAAGCGAATCTCCAATCGAAGCAATACATTACAAACCCATTGCACTGCCGTCATCGTCTCGTGTGCGCTCGTTTTCCCAGCTGGCCTCTTGATATGATTTGCCCAAATCAATCCCCTCTCTCACGGCTTCTGGGTGCCCGGCAAGGCACTTGCTGCTTCCTGGACGGAGCCAAACAGCCAAGCAAACCGCCCGAAGGATCGCCGGAACCGCCGGTTTGTTCCCAGCTGTGACTGTTCTTAGGGTACCCTCCTTCCAATCATAGAAGCTGACAGGATGGTTTTGGAAGACTACTTTTCGTTTGGAGACCCTGTCCACTTCCGGGATGGTGGGAGGCAGAGTGACATGTCTGGAAAGAAGCAGCCACTTGGCTGCCCTTCATGTTTGATTTGGGCGCGGTTGGCTTCTTTGCCCCATTTGGCCTTTGGCGCGGGGCCTTGGAGCTTCTATGGTGCCCAGAATGCAAAGAATGGACTCATATCCGCTTTACGCTTGGCATCGATCTATCCAAGTGGTCCGCACGGTCTGTTCGAAACCTGAGGTCTGGCCAAGCTTCCGAAAAGAGATCTTATTCTAAAGGGGTTTGCGCAGTTCCTTCTGCTTGGACAAAACCAAACAAAACACGATATATTTGTCACGTCAATCGTTTGAACGTTTGGTGTTGCATGTGTCAGGCCGGAACTTTCCTGCTGACCTGCCAAGGCAACAACTTTGGGCCTCTGCAATGAAGCCTCGCAAGAACATCTTCAAAGATGCGAAGCTGAACCGGCGAGGGGAGACCGAGGGTCGAAAAGCTGAATGTTCGGTGTTGCAGAAGTCAGGAAAAGCTTAGGTCATCTCGCGGCAATCGCAACGGATCTATTCACGTGGCCCTCCTTCGTGGCCCTCCACTTCCGCCGGCTCGCCGGCAGCTTGCTCCACGGCAAAAACAAAAAAGGAGAACTCTGGCGAAAACTGGGGGGGATCGCACTGACTGGCAATCTCCCACAATCGGCCTAAGCACTGCTCGGAATACGACCTCCCCCCGCTATAAGGACAGAGAGGGCGGTTCCGTCTCAACTCGCTGAGTTTCTTATCCTCTGACAGCTCGGGCTGCTTAAGCTGGACAACGCAGGTGGAAGAAAAACCCGAACTGGTCCGCTAAGGGAACAAACCCAAGACCTCTTTCCTTGGGGGTTCCTTACAGCTGGGTGTCCTTGCAAGGGGCGTTTGGATTGCCTTAAAGAACAAAGTGACAGTCCAAAAAGCATTGGTACAAAAGGAAACAACTCCCAAGGCCTAGTTTTGAGAACCCCTCTGCTTGGCCCCAAATCGGTATGCAAAACAAAACATATTCAGATTCTGGCCTAACATACAACATACTTTTGGAGGGGACCGCAGCCTAAAAGCTCATTTTAGGAATGTGAGCAGGGCAAGTTTTTTTGGCCACTCCGCTTTCTCGACTTCGCCCCATTCGCCCCCGTCCAGCTGTACCGCTTCGGTAGGGTGGTCGCTCGCTGTGCGGGGCGCCTCGGCAGACAGGTCCCTGTTGGCCTTCTTTGGCCGTTGCCGTATTCATTTGTCTGAGTCAGGCGCATTAACGGACCAAATATAGAAACCCTTATTACTTACACCGTCCTCCAATTGTTTAGGTCCCCAGGACAAAAGTGAACACATGACCAGTAAAGATAGAGGTTCCCTTTAAAACCGACAGGGGAAACGTCCAAATACTAATTTCAGCAAATGGCAGCTGTACTGATCCCGTCTTAGTCCCTTGACAAACCCGTCAGAACCCGTCAGCGTGACAAACGTGCGCTCAGCCAGGACCCATGCCATCGCGGTGGCCGTGGCTGTGGTAGCTGGTGGATCCTGAGGCGGGGCGTGACTCTGCAGCCGCTGCAAAAAGACGCGTGCGGACATAACCCCTGGACCACTAACCCCCCCAACACTGTACGTATGCATGCATGTAAGGTCATGTACGGTAAGGTAAGGTAATGTAAAGTAATGTAACTATGTATGTATGTATGTATGTATGTATGTATGTATGTATGTATGTATGTATGTATGTATGTATGTATGTATGTATGTATGTATGTATGTATGTATGTATGTATGTATGTATGTATGTATGTATGTATGTATGTATGTATGTATGTATGTATGTATGTATGTATGTATGTATGTATGTATGTATGTATGTATGTATGTATGTATGTATGTATGTATGTATGTATGTATGTATGTATGTATGTATGTATGTATGTATGTATGTATGTATGTATGTATGTATGTATGTATGTATGTATGTATGTATGTATGTATGTATGTATGTATGTATGTATGTATGTATGTATGTATGTATGTATGTATGTATGTATGTATGTATGTATGTATGTATGTATGTATGTATGTATGTATGTATGTATGTATGTATGTATGTATGTATGTATGTATGTATGTATGTATGTATGTATGTATGTATGTATGTATGTATGTATGTATGTATGTATGTATGTATGTATGTATGTATGTATGTATGTATGTATGTATGTATGTATGTATGTATGTGTATGTATGTATGTATGTATGTATGTATGTATGTATGTATGTATGTATGTATGTATGTATGTATGTATGTATGTATGTATGTATGTATGTATGTATGTATGTATGTATGTATGTATGTATGTATGTATGTATGTACCCCGTGGTAGAATGTCAAGGGAACCCCCCTCCGCAAAGGCGAGGGGCCGTTTCAGCCAAACAGCAAGCGACAATTTGATATCATGGCTATGCACACTCCCAGAGATTAACATTGAATCCTGGACACCCCCCCAAGAAAGCAGAGTTTCGAGAGAGAATCTCTGTTTGGTTGACTCGCTTCTGGGGTTCCACGTTAATTCGCAAACAAAAACATGATTGTCTGGACTATATACGATGATTCGGCAACCAGGACTACGGGATCCCTACGGAATCGCTGCATCTTAAGTCAGAGACCTCCAGCATGGGGAAGCCCGGTCTACCCCCTAATGTTATGTCTTGACACTCGGGGTCCAAGCTCCATCAAAAACACGTGGTATTCCCCTCACCCTGTTGGCAACGGCAGAATCTACCTGGGTCGTGCTGCACTTTCTGTCAATCAGAAAACCCCAAGCCCAGGCTTTTTCTCAAGGGTAGAAGAACGGTCCCTGGCAGGACAAGCAATCCTCCCCAACAAATATTCAGTCCGCCAGCGACGCCTGCGTGGTCGGAACAACTGCGTTGGGTGATGGCAAAGAAAAAACACCCCACGCGAGTGTAAGCTGTCTGCATGGGACAAACGAGCACAACAGCGCCTGAAATACTATGCTTCCACTTATCATACCCTCTTTAGCGCCTCCCGGTTCCTTAACTCCTCTGTGTTGTGGGAACAAATACTGTGCATTGCGCACCCAAATACAAAAAGAACAACCGATACTTTGTCCACGGAGCGGTGGAGTCGAACCCCAGTGAGGCCCACTTCGCAGAATGCGCCGCTGGACTGCAAGCAGTCCTAGCGTCAGAGTCCTGTCTGTCGGGGATCAGCGCATTGATGTCTCCCGAAGCGTCATGGTTAGAGTTGGGCCCAGTTCTACAATGTACATTTTATGGTTTGCTTCACTTTGAGTCACTGGTACAATGTCAAAATGTATCCTAAGTCTACCCCAGCCATTCCCAGTGCCCTTCCAAGGACTGCTGGTTTGGTCATCGCTCAAAGGCTTGGAGCAAGCCTGGTGTTCCGAATCGAAACCGGTTGCGCCGACACTTCGCATTACTCCGGGCCTTACCAATCAAAGAAATGCGCAACTGGATCCATCCCCCACTCAAAGGACACACACCTCTGATTTGTCCGGAGGAGTCTTCCGGGATAACCATCTTCGTTTCGGGTTTGACCATGTCGGAACTCCACCGCTCGCAACGGAGTTCCGGGCGCCACAGAACAAGAAAGTGGAAAGTTGGTCGTGAAGGGAACTCACTTCTCATAGCAAAAGCTCCCAAAACTTCCAATTTTCACCACTATGGTCCAACCCGAAGCAAAGTCCAGCAACTCAGGGAGTGAGGGAAACAAAAGGAAACCGTTGGCTAACTTTCTAGGGGTATTCGGTCACCTCGATCATTCAATTCTGGGCCGCCCAGCTATCGACGCCTCCGTTGGGGAGGGCCTTGCGAGGGTGCCGGGATGCGTGTTGCTTCAGATTTCAGGTTCTCTAAACGGGGGGTCAGGAGGCAAACTCTGGTCAAAAACGTCGACTGCAACATGTTGGGTCAACGGAAGGGGGGGTGGCTTGCCGCGCTTCGAAGGACGGCTTTGGTCAAGCAATATCCATTGATCCACCTCAAGTCAGAGCGCAACTCAGCAGGCGGGACAGTATATTCATGCTGCCGCCTAGCCGCCAAAACAACGGAAAACACACACACACACACACACAACACAACACAACACAACACAACACAACACAACACAACACAACACAACACAACACAACACAACACAACACAACACAACACAACACAACACAACACAACACAACACAACACAACACAACACAACACAACACAACACAACACAACACAACACACACACATGCTATTGCGATACGAAGAAGCAAAGGTCTTGAAAGTACGGCAATCCCCCTGTTGACGCAACATGTTGCTACAGTGGATGTCCTAAATGTTGCAAGCAGGGAACAAGCTGGAAAACCTGGTGCTTCCCCGCAAAATTACAAGCGAGGCTTTTGTGGTCGGGCCTGGTTCACTTGCAAGATCTAAGGGACTCAGCCGTGCATACTCTGGATGAAACCGACCTCTGCAACTGGGTTCCGCTTGCTACAGAAGCTGCTGGCGGGCCTCCCAGCAAAGCCTTGTGAGTCTCTGCGCGTCGTTTTGCAGCCAGAAAGTGAACATATGCGCAAAACAAATGCCTGACTGGCAAGGACGGTGAAAGGTTGGATCAGTTTTCTAAGCCGCTGAATAAAGAGACCGCAGGCTTTGCCTCTTACCCCTCCGGAAATTCGTTGGTCCGAGTCCTTTGGGAAGGAGAGTCGAAACAGCGCAGGAACCCTGGGCACATTATAGCTCAGCGAGGTGTCCTCAAGGTTCCTCAAGTTCAGCACAAAGTCCGGAAGGATGGGACAAGCCCTCGTTTTCGCTTTGACTTAGGGGGCAGGGTATGCTTGCTTCAACTTTCTGTCTCACATATATTGGGGTTCCAGGTGACAAGGGCTCCACCCCTCCCCCCCAAAGGGAAAAAAAAAAAACACGCACACAACACCAGGTGTCTGAAAATGAGGGAACCCTCAAAACAACTCACTTCCTGATAAGTTTCCCTCAACCATGCCAAGCTGGAAAAGCAGCTGCGCCAAGGCCCAGGCACGAAGGTAGGCACTGCCACTTCCGAGGGCGAGAGCTCCGCAGAGACGCCTCACGTTTGATCCCCCTGTAAAACCCAATCCGCGCGCTTTGGTCGTGGGCCAAGCGATTTTAACCCAAAACCACTCCGAAAGTGAGCAGCCCACTTGCTCGCCTTCATCTCCTTGTCTTCCCCGCCCCACCAGCTTTCCAGGAGCAAACCCTGACCCCAGGTTGCCCTTCCCAAAGGGCAACCAAGCTGAAGGAATGGCTGGCTGTTGACACCAAAACGCCTTTGGTGTGTTGATCGAAAACACATTCCCTCTGGGAGCTTGGTGGTGGGTTCCCTGTGAATCGGCAGAGATTCGAGTCTACCCCTCCCCCAAATCAACATCGCCCAAAGGGTTGATGACGAGGAGAATCCGCCAAAACTGCAGGTTTTGGGTCCCATGTGAATCTGATAAAGACCGACCCCCATGTCTGCCGCTTTTGTCGGGGGTCCCCCGAAAAAGGTGGCTTCCCTTTAGTTTCCCTTCAAAACAACCCAACAAAGGGCACCCTCAAAAAACGACACCCCCACCGTCTTTTCCATTCGTGAACCCACAACCTCCTGACGGGGCAATTCGGTGCCCAAAGGCCTGATATCGAAGCGGAGGCCGCCGAAAGCATCTCTGCCGCCTGATCCGAGGCGGTGGTTTCTCCCGGCGGAGTCACCCAAAACAAAAAGCAGGTGTTGTTAATATTAGTCGAAACAAGCGGGAACAAACACTTGGACTGATCTGACAGTCGAACTCGTGAGGCTTGAGCAAGTTTCCTCTGACTCAAAGTAACTCTGCTCCCTTATCGAGTGAAGTGTCCAACAACAACGTCTATAGCGCAACCACTCGCGGCTCGGGAAGCGAGTTTGGCTAAATGAGCCAGGCTTAGACCCTCTGCCAATGTGTTTGACTCTTGAAATGGAAGTTCAAGGCAAACAGTTGAAAGGGAACGGGACGTCTGGCAAAGAATATATATAATATATATTTGAAAGAAAGAAGAAGAAGAAGAAACAAACGTGAGCTTGCGGCATCCAACAAAAAGCAAACTGCATGAATTACGGGGTAAAAGCAAGGCCTCCAACTTGCTCCCCACTCGTTCCCTAATTCAGGGTTGCCTCGAAATGGGGCATCAGAAATCTGGAGTCGACACCCCTAAGCTCAATATTGTGGGTTGCTTAGCCCCCAGACATGCCTTGGGACGTGTCAAAAGAAGCCGGATCTTGTTTGAGAACGGGGGGTTGCGAGGGAGTGGATTGTGTTTTCCTTTGGGGGGGGGGGTCAGACCATTTTAGTGGTAAACAATAGTCAACTTTATTTTTTAGTGACCCTTACTCCCACTAACATGGCACCTGCGGGAGGATACCAGGAAGATCAGTTTCCTCTTGGAGGGACCCCTTGTCAGGTGCCATGTTAGTGGGAGAGAGGGTATTATCTTTATTTTTTTCCGTCCATCCTCCAACTTCCCCGTGCCCTGAATGACTATGCTTTCTTCCTTTGGTGCGCAGGCCACTAATTGGCCAAGCAGGGCTTGCGGGCTTCGACCGGTTTCAAGGCGATGCTCTCGTTGTTGAACGGCATTTTGAATGGCATGAGGTATGGAGGGCTCATGCTCTTTGCCTTATCTCTTTGATTACTTGTTGAACGGCATGAGGACACCCCCCCCAACAAAAACAAAAAAGCAGTTTGACAACTCCGCAACGTGCGCGCCATATTCTTGTAAGGAAAAGCACGTGTAGGCTGACTCGCTCACTCGTTCAAGAGGACAGGCATAGGTTCAGCAGGTAGTTCAGGATGGACGTTCCCCGGTCGCCTGATTCCCTGATCGTATCTTGGATGATGGCTGTTACTGCGGGTGACAATTCCAAGGTGATGTTGCATTCCTCCTTCAGTCTGTCCCCAACTGCAGCTTCACGTCGTGCGTGCCAAAACCCACCGCTCGCGACGTACTCATGCTTTCTCATTCTCGAGTGCAGTGGGGGTGGCTGTGAGCAACCACAAATTACGGCTATGCACAAGACATTGCCCGAGTGGGGTACAAGTAGATTCTGCCATGTCCAATATTTTGTCAACCTTGAAATCTAAGATAGTTTTGAAGGAAACCTCGAATATCGAGAGGATTCCATTTTAGTGCGCAAATTACTATGATTCAGCAATCAATCGACATTCATTCTGCGTTGGTTCGTTCTACCCTGAGCTTGCAATTCAAAAGTACTGTTGGACCTGGACCGGGTCCCAAGCGTCGAAAGTCGAAACTGCATTTGGGCGTGGCTTGTTTTCCCCAGCCCCCCCCCTGACAAAAAGAAATGGTGTTCCTGTTCCTGCTGTTGATTGTGTTGTTGTGGAATGCTCAAAAGGAGCAAGCGCCATCCTAAACTGGAAATGATGAGGCCCTGGCGAACTGATGTTCAGTTTATCAACCAAGGGAAACCATGGGACATGTATAAGGAGCCCTCTTTTTTTCGGATGGGAACGGAGAGCCCTCACTGTACATCAATTGGGGGATGGATGCAGAAATTATTTCCGTTGTTCTCCACGCCCCCCAAAGACAAAAACAGTATATTGACTCTGCAAACTTTACAACAATTCCAACACCAGAAAGAAGGGATCCCCAACTAAAGAAGACTCATCATTGTGCTTTTACTGCTGGATCGGCGAGCTGCAAACAAATGGCAGACGAACTAGAGGCTGGGGTTCTACCATGAACCCCTAAACCAGGTAGAACCAGCCATTCAAGCATTCAAACCAAGCCCCATGTTTTTCTGAGGGCTGTGACTGCTAAAAGTTTAACTTTTAGTGGTTTAGTGGAAAACCCATTAGTTTGCAAAAAGTTAAAGTCCTAACAGCTAAGCAAAATGCACTAGAGTGTTTTTTGCTTCTCTCCCCGCAGAGGTCCCGGAGGAAAATCCCGGGGCCGGGCCGTCGGGGGAAGCACCGTCTCTGGCAGGTCCTCGAACGAGCGCGAATCCGGGTCTCTGAGGAGTGCGCAAAAGTAATTTGTTGACCCCGGATGAATCAACGTCTGTTTCTTGATATGGGGGAGAACACCCCTCCAAAAGTGAAAAACATCCCAACTAAAAGCAGGGAAAAACACGCCCATATTCATCTAGAGGGGGTTATTCATCCTGGGTCAACATGGGGAGTTTGGGGGTGGCAAAAAAAGCAAAAGCACAGCAACAGCTTGTCTGTGTGTGTGTTAGTCTGTCTTTTTAATGCAGCCAGGGCCAGGGACTTGGAAGTTTGGCCAAGGCAGTTTGCTACCGGGTTTGTAACACGCGAGAGACTTACAAGTGAGCCTTCTTGGTTACTAAATTACCCACTTGGCCCCAAACAAGTAGACCCTGATTTGGATGCCGAATCTGCATCGTTCCTGTCTGGCTGAAAATGCTGCCCTAAGTAGATCTCGATGGAATCCACAGCTTGCCCTTGGGGGCGGTTTCCCGGCGAGAGCCCTTCAGCCACCTGAGGTGTATGGCCCATGGCCCATCAAGCGGATTAAGACACCCCGATGTATTCCTCTGTTCCCCTCCAGTGAATCACTCCAAAACCAAGAACACCCCGATATAGAGAAATACATAGCGGTGACTCGTCACTTTGCTGCAATGACTCCCCTTTCGGGTTGGCTCTGAAGCCCCTTCACCTGAATTCAATTCGTGGCAATCTGATGCCCGTAACTTTGGCCTCATCTCACAGGTAACACGGACCGATGTCAAAACCCAACAGCAAAGCCGCTATTTGTGGGGGGTCCGACACACCCCCACGACTCAAGATGTGTTTTCCCGAAAATCCACCCTCAAAACAGCTCTAAACCGTAATAACTCATATGGGCCATATGGGTGGTCTTAAACTAGGGGACCCTCCCCAGCAAAAAAGCAAATGTGGTGTCCATTTTGGTTTCAGTTTAAAACCCCCATCTCCCGCCCAAATGAATCTTAGACTGGTAAATGCCACCGAACCTCATTTGTGACCAGTTTTTGTTAAAGAGTTGAAGCCCCCTGAAGACTGGTTGGTGGACGTAGATTCCCGCCTCAAAACCCGCACCAGTCTGGGTTTTCGAATGAAAATTAGTGTCCATAAGAAGACGATCCAACCCCCCCTTCCCTTCCAATCGCCCCGCTCAAACTGGGATCCTTACATAATACGCCTGAACATTGCCTTGTAAATAGTGGCCTCCCTTTACTTTGGTGGAAAAAGCAACATGTTTCAACTGGTTGCAACATGTATCTTTTCAGGAGCCCCGCTCAAACCTCCCTGCTTTCCAACCCCGCCTGAGGGGAGCTGGGAGATGGCCTCAGAGTCAAATGTTCAATGCTCGCTGGGGCAAAAGCGGCTGGAGAGGGTTCGGGTGGGTTCTACGTAGTTTGTTTCGGCTTTAGGGGCGGGGGTGGGTGGGTCTAGGGTCGGTGTCGCTTGTTGCGGTTTAGTTTGTTTTGAGGTAGTTTAGGGGTGGGTGGCTGGGTTTGGGTTGGGTTGGGTTGGGATTGTGCTAGGCTTTGCTTCGCTGTGTGTGTGTGTGTGTTGGCCCATTTGAACGAGTTTCCCTTGAAAGGGGTCACATAGCGGATCAACTTTTGGAAGACGTGTGTGCGTGCGGGCGCGGGTTGCTTGAGGTCGAAGGGCTGGTTTGGAGAAAATTTTGGGGTTCCCGAAAAGGAAAAAGGAGTCCATCGGAAGTCCCTAGTTGGGAGAACCTGGTGGTATGGGATCGAGTGTGCTTTTTCAGGCTGGGTGCCCTTTTCTCCGAGGGTTTTGGACCAGAACAACATGCAAACCAGCATTTGATTCGGTCTATTTTGACGCGGACCCAAAACAACCTGGAAACGAAAGGTGATCTTTCGGCCTCACTCACAATGGTCGCCAAACTGGGAAAACGAAAAGGTTAAAAGGTTCTGAACAGGTAAGCTCGGGATCAAACAAGGCTGAAACAAGGCAAACAACGTTCAAATGATTGGGGGGAGTCTTTGGGCAGGGGTTGGTCCCTTTTTCGGGGAGCATGGTGCGAATTTGTGAAACATGGAGGACACATGCAATGCCCGGGAAAAGTGCCGACATATCACTGGATAACGCATGAGAAGCCCCAAGAAAATTGTCCAGGTTTGGGAGTCTCCAAGAAGGTACCCTCAACTGAGCGGTTCTCCCTAAGTCTTTCAAGGGGGAAAAACAAAAAAAAAAACAGGATCGGCTTTGGGTCCTCTGTGATTGAGACAGCAGTTGCCCCTGGCCTAATTTTGGAGGGGAAAGAGAAACCAAGGGGCTTGCCCCACTGCAGGTCTGAGCCTCCCCTTTGCGCCAAACCTGTGGCTGGTCATGGTCCATGGTTCCAAGGAACCCTCGCAATGGATAGAACCCATCTGGGTGGCTCGCATAGTTTTCAGAACTCCGACCCCCCCCCAAAAAAAAAATGGCGCGGTGGTGTTCCTTTTGACGTCCCGTTTAAGACCAACCCAAAAAAGGGAGAAGAAGGGGTCCGAGCCTCACAAACAGACGAGAACCTATGAAGGGGGTTGGTTGAACCCAAGCTGATGTGACCATTGGTTTGTGCTGTCCTTAGAAACCAAAAACATGCAGGTTGATAATGCGCAGTCGTCGGGTCTTCATTTTTTGTCAACTCGTATTGTTTGACGTCCCTGCCACTTTGGGAGGTTCCTAAAAAGGAAATGGAGGCAACCCTGAGACAGACCCAGCACACCTTTCATTTTAGCAAAAACCTGGGGGGGGGGCGGGGGGTTGATGACCTCATCCCAGTTTCTCGCCTTGGGTGCTGGTCCCTGGAGATCCGGGCACAAAGGTGGGCACTGGCATGTCCACTGGCGAGGGCTCTGTAGTGCCTGGCTGCGCGCTTTGGTTGCGCAGCTTGGGATTGGTTGCAAGCTGTTTTGCTTGAAAGCCTAGAACTTCCTATGGATCTGTGCTCTTTGTTGGCACCTGTTTTTCTTAGTTGGTACCCGTTTTTGGGTATGCTAGTTCACATGAGTAGAGTTGGGCCCAGTTATATATGTTGTTGTTTGCTTCACTTTGATCCACTGGAAATTGTCATCAAATGTATCCTAAGTCTACCCCAGAAAACTGCGAAATCTGCGAAAGATCTTCTTCTCGCCGCACTTGCATCCCTTTTAACAGGGCCAAGTCGAGTCGGGATGTGACATATAGACGTCGCATCTCCGACTTCTGCAAAAGGAGATGTGAAGCATGATTGGGCAGAGGAAAGCAGAAGAGGAAAACTGTTCGAAATGCTAAACAATCAGAAATGCACGGGATTTTCAACAAAACCTGAGGTCATATGTCCCCACCTTTTGCACCGTGGAAAATGACCTCCACTAGACTGACGTGTTTGATTTGTCCAAAATGAGCATGTGTCTTATGGGGGTACCCCTTTTGATTGGTTGTTGTTCCAGGAAAACTTTTTTGAGAGGCCCTCTATTTTCAGACAAACCCATATATGACTGCGGCGGTCTTTGACCCTGTGTAAACAGTAAAGCTGGTCGATAGTGGTGACACAATAATTTGCATCGAAACTTATTGAAACGTTTGAAGCTTATGTCGGTGGAATCAAAGCCCAAAATAAGGCAAGTCAACTTTCACCCCCCTCACCTGAGAAAGGGAAACTGGGTCAAAACCCTGAAAAGGACATGGGCAAATGGGTTGCCACCCCCCCTTGGTTTTTGCGGGACATTGTGGTTTATGGCCAGGGAAGCGATCATCCACAGCAACCGGGGTCAACATATGCTGGTGCCCTAAAGTAGATGGGCAAATCCACGAGCTCCATGTGAAGGTTAGACGTTCCTTGTGTGCCTTGTTTTGAGGTGACCCCTTTCCTTTTGGGTAGTTGTTTTTCTTCTTTATTTAACGGACAATGGGAAGCATGTTTGGGGGGTCCCAAACAAGTGAGAGACAATTTGTGGGGGTGCTTGAAAGTACCTTTAGACTTTAGAGAAGTCAGGATGGTCAGCCTCCTTCGCTCGGGATTTAAGACAGTCAGCAATTGCCTCCCCCCCACACCCCGGCATTTTTGACCCCCTTCAAGACGGGGGTCCTTTCATGTGTACTCGGGGTGAAAGGCAACAGCAGGGCCATACAGGTCTGGCAAGTCCACACGGCTGGAATTTCTGATGCCCTGAACCGCATCACAGCCATGGCTTTGATGCGAGAGGAGAACGTCCGTGGAAAGGCAAGGCTCCACAAACGAGAGGCCCCGCCTCGTGTATTGTGTGGAGGACTCTTCACTGAATCGTTACTGGCGCAAGACTGCCTTTGCCTGCAAGTGCGTCCTCATAGTCGCAAACGAGATTCACAAGCGGAAGTCGTCACAGCATGGTTGAACATGTGACCGGGGAAAAAGGTCACTCATTCTACAGGCACAGCGAACCCTCTTTCAAGACACATGAAAGAGCCTGCTCCTGGCCTTCAAACTGTCAGCACCCAAGGGAGGAAGCCCCATATACCTAAGTCGGTGGGCTGAAAGTTGTGTGTTCCTCCACTAATCCCAGGGTTACGAACGCACACCTGAACCCTGATCTACCCCCTCATCAAGGCGCCCCCTGGTCAGACCCATTTCGACTTGAGCTCTGCAAAGCCCCTGGCAAAACCCGGAAACCGATCCCCCGACACCTCCCGCCTGCGGACCGCAGCGCGGAGCTGAACGCGGACCGCCCCGCGGCGCTTTCGCCGGGCGGGACCTCTACGGTGACGGTGTCCATGGGGCTGGTCACTGCCTGGTGAGAGCCATTCGAAACTGCTATGGCTCTGAGTCAGCATTGGCTGCCGCTGGGGAGCTGTCAAACTGAAGCTACCACTTTCATGGGACATACAGCCTACATAATCTGAGATATTATGCATATGTTGTCTTGCAAAGCTCACACCATTCAAGCCCTCACTTCCTGAGTGGAGTGTCCGAAAGGAGTTTACACATGAGTCGTTCTAGGGGCCGTTCTTGGAGCTTCTCTTGATGCCTTTGTTGATGGGCCTTTTGCTGAAAGTTATGTCAATCCTTGGAATGCGACTCCCGGAGTACACGAGCAAGAAACCGACTTGTTGTGTGCAAATACAATGGTCTTTTCAAAAAGCGCAAACATCCTGGAACTTGGGGAATCTGACTGATGGGCCTTTAACGGGCCATTTGTTTGATGTGAAGGCTTGGTGGCTTGTACAAGCTCGGCCGCTGTTTGATGCCCCAACGGCCGCTTGTTGGTCCTGCTTTGGCCGATGGGACCTGACAATGGTGCCTTCAGGAAATCAATCATTCGGAGGTATGCTAACTAGGTCCTCCAGTAGAAAGGTTAGAATAAGGGCACCAACTTTTTTTCTGTAGTCTACTTTACTAGGGGAACCCTCCCCCCAAAAAAGAAACAGTGTTTTTTTTTTTTTTTTTACCAGCTAAGCTTCTTCTCCAAAGATAGGAAAGGACAACCCTGTCCGATCTAGCTCCGCCCTTGACAAGCCTAACTCAGGCTTGAGGATGCGGAATAGACTTGACATCCTGAATCAAAACCTGGGTAAGTGAAAATTAGTGGACAGTCTCCCTTTAACAAAAAACAGGCTGCAAGAAACCCATGTAATTCCTTGCATGGGTTGGGGTAGTGTTAACTTAGGGTAAATACTTCAGCTCCCTGCAAAACAGACAAATATGTCCAGCAGTGATAAATTCCCTTCAAAACCAGCAGGGGAAAATACCAATGGAAGAATACAGTAATGGAACTGGTCCTGGCCCACATGACCCCCCCCAATTCTAAACAAATTGAAAAGCTGAAATCCATCGAAGTAAGCGTTTTGGCCTCCAAACAACCCCATTTTCAGGCAGGACCCCGCAGAAAACCCCAAAGGTGATGGAGTGACAAGGCCACATGACATACCCCACATGAGTGCCCAGCTCATATAAATAGTTTGGGTCCCCATGGTATTAATTGGAGCCCTGTGGGCCGCACCCACTTTGAGCTCCAGCAATACTGAATCAAATGATAACTCAACCCCAAGAATACTAAATCAAAATACATGATTAGAGTATTTTTATTGTTTGCTTCACTTTGAGGCACGGGTAAAATGTAAAATGTATCCTAAGTCCACCCCAGAATAAAAGGAAGCTCCGGTCAAAAGGAAGCTCCAGCATTACTAGCCACAATGTGGGCCATGAATTATTGGAGAAGGGGATTCCCTTGGCATGACAGAAAGCGAGTCGGAACCCCCCATTTTGGTACTAAACTGGTCTACCCAGAACCATGCTTCAAGAACTAAGACGGCGGCGAAGGCACCCATCTATGGCAAAGTATCCCTTACTAACCTTTATCTACCCGAATCGGTTTTGAGGACGTGGCTGAAGTGGCCCGAAAAAAGCAAACTTAAAAAGTAAGCATACACAGGTATATACGTGTATGTACATATATATAACTATACTATCCTCTCGGTTGGGCTAGCATCTTTATACCTATTTTCCTGGCTGTGGTTTTGATCGGCCGCAGATCTGACTATCAACCCAAGGCCCGGGCAGGGGTGGGCGGCATCACCCCCTCTGGCGCATCCTGGGAAAAACGCCGCCCAAAGGCTTTGAACCAGTGGGCCCCCGGACCGGCGGTTGGTGGATTTTTAGAGAAATGGGAACCCGCCCCTTTGCGGGTGCCAAGGATTCAATAACAAGCCAACCAAAAAACAAAGGGTGCAAAGTGGCGCAACTCGCAAACCGGAAATGAGGGGGGCTTCATCACGGAAAAGCTGAAACCGGGCCCCTTTGAAGGATTTAGATATATTTGTATATGTTTTTGTTTATCTAAGGTTCTCCATTTATTTCCCTTTAAGCCAACCCAAAAAAGGGGCGGTACCCCGAACAAGAAATACCCATATCCCATTTTGGAGAACAAACCCCAGTTCCCCTTTGGGAAGACAACCAATCGCGACTTTGATTCGGAAGGATTCAAAGAAGGAAACCAAGCCTCTGGAGGGGTCCCTTGATTTGGGTGAGCAGCCTCAAGCTTCACCACAGCACTTACCCTTCCTCCAACAGTCATGGAAGACCATTTTCTGGTTGCGGAACCCCCCTTTAACCAATGCACATACACAAAGGACGGAACGGCTGAACAAAGTCCTGCACCAGTTGGTAGGTTTGTCCCAGTATTCAAACGGCTGCATTTGTAGCAATCAGTGCCGAAGCTTGTCAATCCCTTGGTTGCTGTTGACCCCCCTGCAAAAAAGTTTAACTTTTTGGGGGTTTACTGGAAAACACCTTGATTTCCCAAAAAAGTTAAAGTCTAAAGATCCAACCCAATAGCAGTAGAGTAATACGGCTCGGGCCTTGTTATGGGTTCTGTTTAGGAGAAACCGGAGGGCTGCCTTCCCGCGAGATTGCGCCCCCCCCCAAAAAAGAACCATCCCAGCCTCCCGCGGAGAGGTGGGGGATGGCCTCGGGCGCCATGTCGAGCCCGAATGGATTCATACTGTGGGTGGTTGCAAAATCCATGCAACGCACCGTTCAGAACCCTGGTTCATGATTCGATTCCCCAACATAAATGCCAACAAACGTTATGGTTTCAACCATGGTTGCCAAGTGGTGCGAATTGGATTCCGTCCACCGACAGTATGGTTCCGTGTTTTTTGAGGGTACAAGGTTGGGTTGAAGGAAAACAACCGGGAAAACCATGATTTTGAGGGTCCTTTTATCTTGAGACACGCCTAGCGTGCTTCCCCCTAGCGATTCGGATTCGCTCTGGGGCACCCCCCGCCCATTTTGTTTTTAAAGTTAATTCAAAATCATAAAACAATTACCGACACGCCCAAGAGCAGCAGGGTTTACGAATCCCGGGATCTGAAGGCTCCTTGCCATGAGTTGGTTCTAAGAAAGCGCCAAGCTGTGGCTGTTTCAACTCTCCGAAGGCCCTGTTGTGAACCAAGCCTAAAGTGACGAAACCGGCAGTCCCAAAGACGGCTGTCATTCGGTGACAAGACCGGGAACGGGAGGATCTAGGTCATGGTGCCAGGTAGAAACATATGGGCGTGTGTCAAAATACGGGAAGCCAAACACGGAGGAACCCGGGATTCGTAAACCCCTGGACAATGACCGTCCTTCGGAAACGGAAGCAACACCGGCCGATCAAGCTTGTGGGATGTATGGTTGAGATTTTGGCCGCAACAGGAGACACAAAATAACTTGGTACTGCTCCCATTCTTTACAGTCATCCTCCTTGGCCAAAAGTTGCGAAATCTCCGGAATCGTTGTGATGTCATGGCACGACAATGGATGAAAAGAATCGGAAATGAGCCTTTTGGAAAGATCCATGTAGCGATCACCCCGCAGACAAGTTCAAGACAAATTGGACCAGCTCTCAGCAGCTTCTTGGTGGAGCTGCGACGATTTCTTGGAAACCTTGCGGACGGGACCGGTGACGCGTCTGGATATTCAGCCAACTTAGCCTGTGGCAATTTTTGCTGGGGTTGCTTGGCGACTGTCAGTGGGATCAAAACCTGGCACTAAGAACCTTGTAATGAACTAACAAGGCGGCGCGCAGGCACCCATCTATGGCACGGGGAATTCTCCCGTACTAACCTTCATCTACCCGAATCGGTTGCCTGACGTGGCACATGTCTCTCTTCAAACTTTGCGCCCCAAGGGCCCGGCACGAAGGTGGGCACCGGCATGTCCACCGGCGAGGGCTCGCCTGCCAGAAAGCAGCCGGACAGGCTGGAAATTCTGTCTGACGTGTAGCCGAGGGTCTGCTAAGTCAGAGATCCAACCATTCCTTCATTCAGGTCCTTTCCGACTTTCTAAGCAATCAATTTGTTGGGCGGGGCCCGGATGTGCTGTAGAAGACTCAGTTGGCTTGTAAAGGGATACCAAGAGGAAATCGTGGCCGTTTTAGGGGTTCATTCCCTAACTAATCTAAGACCACCCCAATTTCCCCCAACACATAACCCCAAAAGGTCCTAGGAAGATTCTCAACAATCATGGAAGCAAGATCACTTCTGCCCACACGGGAACCATGAGGGCACCCTTGCCCCATAGGAATTCAAACAACTCGTGCCCTCATGGATGTGGACTGCCCTCGCTAAACATTCGGGGTCGGCGGTGTGATTAGAAACATCTTCCACACAAACACAACACCTCGGGGCCGGAAAGGTGTCATTTGGGCCCGGTTTGGGACCTCATCCAGTGAAACAGACCTAAAGGCCAGTCGATTGAAAGTAAAACCGGGGAAGTGCATCTATGTTAAACCAAACTGACCTAAAAAACAACACCCATCTGGGCAAAATACTATCATTGACACACCTGAAGTGGGAAAATCTCCCCCAAGTGTGCAGTGAACCTGGCGGAAAAAGAATTGGAACCCATTTTGGGCTTGATTCCATCGTGGGCCCCAATTCCAGCTGGGCACCTGAACGTGGGTGTCTGAGTTGGATGGGCACCTGTGAACCCCGAGGCCCATGGTTCCCAATTGACCGGGCCAAACGGATCCGGCCAGAAAAAGGCTGGCACTTGCCGGTTGCGACGGAAAAACCAATAGCCAAGAGGTGAAAAGGGCAGCGCTCACCTGACGAATCACTGGGATCCTGTCCGAAACCAACACCCAAGCCGCCACTGCGCTCTCACTCAAGAGGGCCTTTACCCCAAGGTAGAGTTAAACCCAGGGATGGTTGATTCCTTGGAGCAAGCTAAAACTGGGACCCCTGTCAACCATTGTTCGGTCAACCCGATTTGCCATCTGTGAACAAGAAAGGGGCACGCCACCCAAAAGGACTACTCCCCTGCACATTGACGGAAGGAACCCCCCCTTTCAGAGGGTTGCCGATTCCCAGAAGGACACTCGTTTCCGATTTGTTGGGGGGGTAACCCATGTTCATCTGGGGAGCTTCTAGATTGGTGCTACTGCACATCCTCCGAGCGGAGCCAACGTGGTCACAGACCCATGCGGAGACTGAAGAAAGCCCCGGCTCACAGCCCCAGAGACTCGGCGCATAGATCGCCCCGGGAAACTCGCTGCAAAAGTGGCCCAGGTGATGTTTGAACCCACCGAATTTTCTTCACGGGGAGATGTAGGTACCCAAACTTTGGATCATCCCTTCAAACCAACCTGAGAAGGGCCTCAACCCAAACACCCCCAATCTTGGGTCTTGCCTCCCCTTTAAAGGCAACCTGCGAAGGCCTCGCGAACTCATAAGCAACTGGTCCCTCGCCGCTCCATTTCCTCCGCGCCTCGCCAGATCTGCGTGCGCACGGCGGTGGCGGTTCGGGTTGCCACAGTGGCCGCCGCCGTGACCGTGGGGCTCGTGACCTCCTGGAACGAACCCACTCGCATGAGCGCGTGAGTGCCGAAAAACCCGCGGCTCTGAGAAAAGAAACATCGGGTGGCTGCGAAATCCTCTTAGGCACCACCGTTCAGAAACCCTGGTTCATGAATTGATTCCATGGTAAATGCCAACAAACGTCATGGTTTCAACCATGGCTTCATTTCGTGGTGGCGACTTGGATTCCGTCCCACCGCATCTCCAGGACAGTCTCCAGGTTGGCCCAAACCCATGCGTTTTACATAGGTCTTTGGCATGAGCTGATTTTTTGCTGGAGAATGTCCTGGACCATTCTGAGGTACCCAGGTCAAGGCTCATAGGCTATGACCCCACGAAACCAGGAAACATGAAAAAAATGTGTGTGCGTTGCTTGGCGCAACCCAACATCCCTGACGGAGTGGGAAAAGGGTTCAACAAGTCGACCCTGAAAGGGGATAAGAGGAAATCAAGCAAGCCCCAAATCAGGTGACCAGCCACACCGACAGAGCTAACTGCTTTTAGGGGGCTAATAAGCGGATTATAGCCTAGGCTACTAATCACCAGCATGGCCTCATACCCAAGGACCAAGCAATCCCATCCCTAATTACCCTTCCATGAGAGCCCTGAACGAAGGCACCTGGATCGTTTTCCTCCATGCCAAATCCATGGATTCCATGAACTGTCCTCTCAGATTCCACGGGGGTGGTTACTGTTGTTCATTCCCGAGGTGAATCAGTGCAGCCCGAAATCCCAAGTCAAGTCGATCCCCTGGAAGCCCAGATGGCTTTTTCCCACAAATATGGCTTTCCCAGCGCCCGCAATCCAAGGCGAATCCAACAGTGGACTGTCCAGTTGGAATGTGGGTGCTGAAGACATCCCCCGGTTGATGAATATGGGGGTTGCCACCTGTGCTGGAGATGATCCCTCACTTAGTGGGAACACACACACACACACACACCCTACTGTAGCCTGTAAAATTATTGCGGCCAAGTACTCATGACCGACTCATGCAAGGTTGGCTGGTGCAAGGCTGGCTGCTATTTTACTTCCTAACTGCATTTGCCCGAAAGTGTCTAAACCTGTTGGCTGCCACTGCAATGGTCCAAACCCACGCGACTAAGTCCAGAACAAAGGGAGTTAGTAATACAAGGGGCAAAATAGTTAGTGGATGTGGGGTACCAAAAAACAACAAGTCATGACCATGTTGGAAGCCATGTCTTCGTAAGCACATACCCCGCCCCGAGCCGCGCGCGACGCCTGCGTGGGAGGCAACACGCTCGGCACCTGCATCTCTTCTAATTCCTCAGCCGCATGCTGAAGCACCCCGCCAAGGGGGTGGTCACGTTGCCCCGCTTTGTAGGAATTTGGTAGACCAAGAGAATTGCGACATCTTCGTTCGCCCTGGTGTAAACCTTTGGTTCATTAGTTGCAAAATGCAATCCAGATGCTGGCGATTTAACGAGAGCGCGAGAAACACAGGCTCTAATCCCAAGACCCTCCCCAAACCCAAACCACCGGGTGAAGATGAGGTGCATGATCTTGTCACGGTTACCCTCCATTTGCTTCAGGCATCAACAATACAACACCTACCTTTTGGGAATGGCCAAAGGAGCGACCCTCCCGATTGGACGTCCATGCTATTCGATGTTCATTGAAACCTCCAATGGGTCCAATGCATAGGGCACCTGCCGTGATATTCGTTTGCGTAGCATAACGTATCGTGGATGCCTAAATCTGGCAAGTAAACCAACCACTTGACCACAAACCATGGTAAGTTGCGGAAAAATGAGGGGGATGTCCTTGTTCAACTTGTAAAACTTGGGGCATCCAGCGTATCAAGTTAGGTTCCACTCGGGCTCACGGTGCCGAGGCGCGTCTGGAGCCATTGTCGGGGAGGGCCTGAAGCGGCGCCAGAGCCAGGGACCCTGCAAACCACACCCACAGCCCCCCCCCCCCCGCCCAATAATGGTGGGCAAAAGACAAATAACCCCATGTTGCTTTCGTTGATAGGGTGGGCAATAATGGCAGGCCGCAGTCTGACCCCCATTTTGCTTTCGTTGTTCTTCTCTATTGAGCCTGTTCCAAAAAAGGGTAAAACGGGCGGGGGAAAAAGAATTAGCCCCAGATAATATCCCCAGAAGCCCCGGAACCCTCTGGAAGCCCCCTTGAAGGCTGCCAGAAACCACCCCAGAGCTGTTGGGGAACAATTCTAGGGGTTGATTCCCCATTCTTTTTAACCATCGTGCTTTCCAAAAATAGGCCGTTTTCCCTGGGTTTCCGGAGTTTTTCTAGAAAGAAGGATCCCTGGAAGAATGGGGAAGGTACACCTAGAAATACGGATTTGTTGATGTCAAAACAGTTGGGGAAGCGTGGCTGGGGCCCTGCAGAAAGGGGGCGTCGGTTTCACCGAATGCCAACCAAGCCCCCAAATCCCACTCCGCTCCGGATTTTGGGGTCGGATGGCCCACAAGAGCCCTATGACAGTTAGAATCTCTTGCAACCACGGGCCCTTGTCCATCTGCTCACCTCCCGGTGGGTGGATGGGTCAAAACAAGTCCCCAAACTTGTTCTTTGCCACTAAAATGGTTTTCCCAAATATTTTAAAAAGTCCAGGAACTCAAGTAGTAAGTCTGTACAAATTGCTCAATTCACCAACTAGAGATTGGGGTTTGAGCTCGTTTTGCCAAGTGCTCGACTGTTGGGCCGCTTTCTTTGAGAGCAAAGCGGCCCTTCGCATGGTTGCCTGCATTCCTCACGAACCAAACAAACAAGCTCGCCATGTCCCGTTCCAACCTCAGGCCCATGTGGAAATGACAACCCAAAGGTAATGTTCCAATCACTCAAGAGACACATTGGGGATTTCCAACTTGAACACCATAAACAAGGGTGGTACCTTAATAGAAGGACCCGTGTGGCATGGGTCATCAAAAGGAATACAAAAAGAGGGGTTTCAAAGGTCTGGGACATCTGAGTTGATTTCGGGGTTCCAAAAGTCCTTTACATGGGGTGACCACCAGGCAAACCGCCAAAGATGATTTCCCCCACGAACTTGGAAAAGCTACCCATGGCAATTTGGGGGCCAGGAATATTGATCAACCCCCATGTATCTTAACAGGACCTGGGCACAGGATGCCCATTCAAATCAGCTAGGTTTGACTGACCCCAGTTGTAACCATGCTGACCAACTTAGGTTGCTGAAGCATCCAAGTTGGCGTGAGTTCCCTCCCAATTATGGAATGCGAAGCCACTCCCAGTCGCAAACCCACTCCCCTGCCTCTAAATTCTAAATTGGATACGGACCCCCCTGGGGGGGGTGGTTTCTCTTGTTTGCTTTCAGAGTTCGACCCCAAGCTTACATGCCACCTTGCACTGATGGCCCATGTTCACATGGAACCCAAGCACCGGCTGCAATTCCCAGAGGGAGGCTCTGCGTTCGCTTCGGTCCAAGCGGCACAAAGGTGGGCACCGGCATATCGGAGGGCGACACCCGGCTGGGCGCAGAACCTCGGCGGCGCGTTCTTCTTCATTCGTTTGGGATTGGGGCTTCGGATAAATTTGTGGGGGAACTCGTGGGGGTGTCCCTTTTTTAGGGGACACCCCCCCCCCAAAAAAAAAAAGAAGGAGAGGAGGAGGAGGAGGAGGAGGAGGAGGAGGAGGAGGAGGAGAAAGAAGAAGAAGAAGAAGTGGTCTTCATCTTTTTAAGCCAAACCCCAAAGGGTGCCATTAAAGAGACGCCATGGGAGTATGTACTCCTATGACTGGCATGTGAGGCACTTCTGAGACCGGACTAATGGCATACATTGGGGTCCTGGGTTCGCCGCAAACACCCGCTCGCTGGCTCCATTTGCCCAGACGTACCCCACGTTGGGACGGCAAACTACCTCAGCTTTTGACCCCCAGCAAAAATGATATGTTGATTGTGGCAACCATACTTGGTGAACCTTAAAATGAAAACCAAGGCTGGCCAGGGTTATGACCTGCTATAGCCAAGCACCGGCCCCCACGTGCCCCGGGACCCCGTGCTGAATGCTGCCGAGCGCGCTGGAACCCGGACCTCCTGCGGGGGTTCCGAGGCGTGGCTGCGCGGCAACGGAAGAATGGGGTTCGGATGGTTATAGGAAAAGCAAGAGGAAGCAAACAAAATCAGGAGTCCACTTTGAGAAATATCTAGACCTGGTACCCTCTCTCCCACTAACATGGCACAGGGAGGTCCGCTCCAAGAGGAAAATGCACTTCCAGGAGCCTCCCCATGCCATGTTTGTGGGAGGAAGGGTAGCTCAGAAGCCCAGGATCAAACCTGGCCGATTCATGGCGGGGGCTTTCACTGCACTCCTTCGCCTGGGGCGGTTCAACCCCGAGTTCCAGAATGGACTTGGCATGCCTATCTGAGCTGTAGTGTTCATGATGGTAGAGATCCATGTCGCAAAAATTGAAATCCTCCTTTCGAATGGAGGCCTGACGTTTGTTGTTTTAACAAGTGTTTTCAATCGAATTCCAAATGTTTCCATTTCATTGTAACTTGCTGCCATGGTGCTGTCCAGTTCTGTCCAATTGTTTTACCAACTTTCGTTGTTGCCTTGATTCAGTGAGTTGTTTCCGATTATGTTGTTTGTTTTCAATCAGTTGAGTTTCCTTCTTGAGATAGCTGCATTGGGCAGCGTTGGGCGGCCCATGAAACCAACAGTTGTTTTTGAAAGATCGAATCGTTCTATTTGCCGGCACTTGTTTTCTGGGACAGCCTGAAGTTTCAAGTGAACATGTTCCATAAAGCCATATCTTTCGTGTGTGTTTGCAGTTTGCTTGTTTTTGTTGGGAGATGTTTTTCCATCTCAAGAATCAGGGGACCCCTAAAATGGGCGGTATTCCGTTGGTTTCCCTTTGAATAACCCAAGATCCTACGACACGCCATATTCCAACTGGTACAGTCCAAATGAGGCAAAGGGCATGCTTTCAACATGAACCGGTGTTGGGTTCCACATTGATCTGAGGGGAGAAGACCCTCAGCAGAGTCCATAACTATATACTAATCAACAATAAAATGAATGATAGAGAGAAGATGGCCCGAATGTGTTGCATCAAAAGAGTCATCGCTCGAATCATACAAGCAACTTAGAATGCATTACAATGATCCCGAACCTCCCACCCCCAGCCCCTTCCCCCCCCCGGTCTCTCCTGTCGGCGTACACTCCCCACGGGGCTGGGCGAAGGCAGATGCGTGGGCACCGGCAAGTCACCTGGAGAAGTCCTCAGGCGGAAGCGACTGGGTCGCGAGGAAGTCGATCTAACATGGGTTCTACATGGGTTTTAGCCAATGGGCTCCGAACTTCAGGATGCTTTGGCGCAAGCGATCGGAACCTGTTTGTTTAGAACCCGTTCTTTGAACGGCTCCTCTGGCGTTGCTGGGTCCCTCAAAGCGAACATGTTGAGGAGGGGTTCTCTGAATGAGAGGTACTTTTGCCAGGAGTCCTTGCCACGTTCAGGGCAATCCCTTCAAAGCCCGCCGAAAGCTGGGCAGGATTCAGGCTGACAGTACCACTCCAACAGTGAAACTCCAAAACCGCAGCGGAAGCCCCTTGTGCGGCTAGTCGACGCGGCGTACTTCTGCTTTTGGTTTTTCTTCTTCTTCTTCTTCTCCTCGTCCTCCTCCTCCTTATCATTCTTCTTCTTTTGCTGTTTCGTTTTCTTGTTTTTCTGTGTAGTGTTCTTATTTTGCTCTTTGTCTTGTCCTTTCCTTGTGTGCTTCTCTCATTGTTTCCGTTCTTGGTGTGTCCTTGGCTAGTTTTGGCCAGCGTCTGCGCTGTTGCTGCGCTCTCTCTGGCTGAAGCTGGCGCAGATGAACGTGTTAGAAGCAAATGCAAGCATGGAATGCTGAGCTGGATGACCAAGAACAGCTGTGTGAAGGCTGGTCTGGCTCATGTCGCCCGAATAGGAAAGCCAAAAGGTCAGAAGGTCGGCTTTGGGCAAACGAGTTAGGCATCTGGCACCCATCCACATTGAGCCGGCCCAGGTTCAGATTGCCAAGGGAACCTTTATGCAGATGCCAGACATTGCCTTAGCTCAGATCAGTTTGCCGGCCATCGGGCCCTGTGCTGCAGGCGTTGTCCTAGCCACCCCCGAGGAAGCGGCCACGTATGTCAGGGCGTCCAAGCCCATAAGCAGCCAGGCTTTGGGCCTTATCGTGGTCGGTCATGGCGCCGATGGGACTGTGCCCATCGAGCGCCCTTCGGAGCCAGTGCAGTTTCCGGCTATCTGCCTGTCCACCGGGGATCCCATCCTGCTCACTGGGGTTTTGTGCCAGTTGGGCGAGCGCAAATGCCAGGTGTTCCGCCCGGAGCAGCCGCTGTCTGTTGAGGTTGCCAAATCGGTGGTCCTCAAGGTTTTGGTTTTCCGTGATCAGGTTGTTGCGCCGTGGGAGGGCATTGCCATTCGCCCGGTCAAGTACGTGACTGAGCAGCTGCCGTTGCTTAGGTTGTGCCGTCAGGCGGATTGTCAGTGCCCATGCTGGCACAATGCAGATAAGGTGCCTACGCAAGCGTCCATTCTGGATCTGTGGCGTCGCCAGTTCCTGGACGCCCGCAATCGCATGGCTGAGCCGACCCAGGCTGTGCAGTTTAGCTGCAACGTGCGTGTTCCTGAGGAGCTGGTTAACCCCTTGCTGCGGCAAGCTGGCCATGGCGGCATTTTCACCGAGCCTCGGTCCGAGGATGGCAAGGTGCCATGCCCAGCCTTTTCTGTTGTTTGGTTGCCCAAAGCCACCCTGCATGAAGCCACTGTCGTTAAGCAGTCCCACATTATGGCTGTTGGCCTCGCCCGAAATGGCGATCGCTACGGCGTGAGGACCAGAGCTGCCGATGCTGCCGCCATCCATGCCGCTGTTCGCCCGGGTGTTCCGTTCATGGGGGGCTCAGTAAAGCATGTGTACGAGGTCGGTCCGCTCCCCTTTGGGACCCAGCGAGAGTCGTTGCAGAAATGGCTCGATGAGTGGAAGTGGTGCGCGCGGCCTCTTCAGGCCGGCAGTGTTTCTCCTGATCGCTCAGGTGTGATGTGGAAGGTCCAGGCCAGTAGTGAGCCACCGTCAGCCACCGCGCATTTGGCTCATGGGCCAGTTGTTATCACCCAGGTGCCCACCAAGCCTATTGCAGAGCCAACTGCAGTGCCAGTCGTTGCCCATTCACGCACCATGCAGGTCATGAAAGGCGCGCCAGCTCCCGTAGGGGAGGACCCTTGGCTCAAAGGAGATCCGTGGCTCCAAGCTAGGGGAGTCACAGCTGCAGCCGCACACCCCCCGGCCCCGAGTGTCCCCAATTTGGAAGAGCAGGTTGCCATCGCTGTTCAGGCACGCCTCGATCGGTCCGTTCAGGCCATGCAGGTTGATGCAGGCATGCAGCAACACAGCGCCGATGATGCCCATCACCGGATCACTGAGCTCGAGACCAAGCTCTTTGAGGCTCAAGCTGCGCATGCTGCCGCTGCTGACCAGCGCATCAATGCCATCGAAGGCCAGGTGCAGCAGATCGGTCAAGCCGTCCACCGGGCTGAGGCGAAAGCTGATGCCACGCAGAATCAGCTTGAGGGCCTGTTTGCCTCTCAGATGCAGAAGATCGAGGCGCTGTTGCGGAAACCTTCATCCGCAACACGCTCCCGCTCCCGGGGAGAATGACTAGGGGCTGTCAGGCTCCTGGTCCTAATTAAGTGCATTAGTGCTAAGGCCCGCCCCGCCTTATGGTGTTCCCGCATTTGGTGGGCCTTGGTTGGAACCATGTTGCTCGTGGTTCGTGTAGGAGAGGCCAAGGTCCCAGGGCCTGCCTCGTCATCCGCTTCCCAAGATCCGGTCCAGTGGACCCTCGGGGTCGTTAATCCCACGGGATTGCAGGGGAAGGAGGAATCCACCCTGGATCTTGAACCTGGCTTGTGGGCGGTTTCTGAGACCCACCTCACTGAGTTAGGCATTCACCGTTTTCGCAAGGGACTCCTCCGGGTCAAGTCCCCGTTCTCCAGTTTTGTACCAGGGGCGCCATTGCCCAACCGTCCACATTCCCAGCACGTAGGCACATTCTCCGGTGTGGGCTTGCTTGCCTCCTTTCCTAGCCGCGCGTTACCGCAGTGCTGGGGGGAAGACCCTGTGAGCACGGGGCGGATACAGGCCACTGCCTCGCTTGTGCATGGGCAGTGGGTGCAGGGAGCCGTCCTTTATGGCTACACGCCAGGCCCGGTGTTCCGCAAAGCTGCCCTCATGACCGATCAGCTGCTTGAGCTTGCTGAAGACCGCATTGTCTTCAACAACTGTGGCCCCCGCTTTGTGGCCGGTGACTTTAACCTCCCCCCTTCTCATGCCCGCTTTCAGGCCTGGCAACGAGCCGGATTCGAGGAGGTTCAGTCCATAGCCTTGCAGCGTTGGGGTATCCAGCCTCAAATGACTTGTCGCATGGCTACGCAGGTGGACCAACTGTGGGTCTCGCCGGAACTAGCCCGGGTGTTGCAGTCGGTCGCCGTGCACCATGACCGGTTTGCCGATCACGCCACTGTCCATGCAGTTTTCACAGGTCTCCAGCCGGAGGTCGTCTATCGGTGGCCTACCCCACGGCCCTTGCCTGAGGTCCCTAAAGAGGCCTGTGCACCCGAACAAGCTGCTCCCGTTTGGTGCCCAGCCACGTTGGCCCAAGCTGGTGACAGCTACCGTAGCTTGTGGGAGGCCTTCGAAGAGCAACATGCTCTCCGGGTTGCCACTGTGGGTGGCCCATCCATGCCCAGTAGGTGCAGAGGGCGAGGTAGTGTGCTTGAGCCCCTAGTTGGAGTCTGTCATGTGCAACCGTTGCGGCCCTCACGTCACGGTGAGGTGGCCCCGCAATTTGAGGGCAACCATAGCATGCACCGCCTTTGGTTTACGCAGATACGTCGACTCCAAGCTTATAGCAGGTCCGTCAGGCTCGCGGATACGGATCCCGGCCGAGTAGAGAACGTAGTGTGCACCTGGTCCGCCATCATTCGGGCCCGAGGTTTTGCGCCAAGCTTTGCCGAGTGGTGGCATTCTCGCACTCAGCAGTGTCCGTGGGACCCGCCATGTGTCCCGCTCATGCCACCTGATGCAATTGATGCTAAGGCCCTTTCCGAGGCCCTGCTCCGTGAAATTCGGTCCCTTGAAGCTTCCCTCAATAGTGACCGTGTCGCCTGCGCCAAGGCCCGCCGTAAAGCTCACCCTGCATTGGTCTTTCGGGACATTGCTAGGCCTAGGGCTAAGCCCGTCGACCTTCTGGTCAACACGCGACGGGCGCAGGTTGAGCTTGTAGATGAGTCCGATTGTGCAGTCGTGCTGGTTGAGCCTTGCGAGTTCCGTGTCGACCGCCCTGTGTGGGTTGCGGGCAAGCAGTATGGTGTTGTCCATGCCGAGGGGGACAAAATCTGGCTTGATTCCCCAGTGTGTGCTGCTGTAGGTCAAGTGGTAGTCCAAGACGACCTTGTCGGTAACCTTTGTGACGTGTTTGATGCCTTTGCTACCGAGTGGCGAGCTCGATGGGACCGCCATCGGGATGTCCCGGATGCCCGGTGGGACCCGCTGATTGCCCTTGCAAGTAGGTACCTCCCCCAAGTCGATGCTACTGTGGAGCCTATCACGGTCCCACAGTTCCGGAAGGCCATCCAGAGCAAGCACAAGCATGCCGCCACTGGTGCAGACGGGGTTGCCCGGTCTGACCTCCTTCAGCTGTCCGATTCCCAGCTGAGTCAAGCCTTGCATGTCTTTGAGGGCGCCGAGCGCACTGGAATCTGGCCGCAGCAGCTGTTGGTAGGCATTGTTAACTCCCTTGAGAAAACTGAGCACGCATCAACCGCTGCCCAGTACCGGCCTATAGTTGTGCTGAGCCTTGTGTACAGGGTTTGGAGCTCCATACGCTCCCGTCAACTCATCCGCAAGCTGAAGCAGTGTCTGGATCCTGGCCTCATGGGCAATGTTCCCAAGCGCCACACCGCTCACATTTGGTATTCTGTGCAGTCCCTTGTCGAGGCCGCCGGCCAAACGGGGGAAGTCTTGTCGGGTGTGGTTGCCGATGTGGTTAAAGCCTTTAATGTGCTGCCTAGGCTGCCAATTTTTGCCATTGCCGCTGCCATAGGAGTAGACTCAGGCGTCATCCGCGCCTGGGCGGGCGCCTGCACCATTCTCGTTCGTCGCTTCCGGGTTCGGAGGTCTGTAGGCCCGGCCATCCCAAGCAGTACAGGCTTGCCGGAAGGCTGTGGCCTCTCGGTGGTAGGCATGATGCTTCTTAACCAGGTCATGGCAATTCATCTCAAGCTTGCCGATCCCGGCATTCAGGTACTGACCTACGTAGACAACTACGAGTTGCTCCAGCGGCAAGGTAGGGATGTTGCGCCGGCCTTCCGGGCCATGCAAGCGTTTGCAGACATGGCTGACCTTCAGCTTGATTCTAAAAAGACCTTCGGGTGGTCCACATCCACCGAAGGTCGCCAATTGCTGCAGGCGCAGGGTTTGCCAGTCCGGTATGCCGAGCGCGACCTTGGGGCACACATGCAGTACTGTAAGCGCAGCACCAACTCGACGCTTACCCAGCGTATCCAAGGCATGAAGCCGCTGTGGCTTCAGCTGGCAGCAAGCTGTTCCCCGCATGTGGAAAAAGTCAAAGCTGTCAGGATTGCTGCATGGCCTCGGGCGTTGCACGGAATCGCCAATGTTCACCTGGGCCCTGTTCACTTTGATAGCCTTAGGACCTCAGCCATGCGCGGGTTGAGGCTTCGTAAGGGGGGGTCTTCCCCTTTGCTCCAACTAGGCCTCATCGAAGAGTTTGCCACGGATCCGTTGGTTTGGGCGGTCCAAGCTACCGTCCGCGCCTTTCGCGAGCATGTTGACGTCGAGCAACTTAGCACCCTTGCTTGTGCAGTTGGAGGCAACACTGCCCACCATGCTGGCCCGTGTGGGGTCCTGGTTGAGCGCCTTGCCTTGTTCGGTTGGTCGATCTCGGGCCAAGCAGTTGTGGTTGACCAATTTGGTCCCTTCTCTGTCCTGGAGGGGTCCCCGCGGGAGGTTGACATTCGCATGCGCCTTCATTGGTTTGCTAAGGTTGGGGCAATGCTTGCACCACGTAAGGCGTTTCCAGGGCTGGAGCTTGTAGATCCTGCCCTCACTCGAGCCTGCCTGCTTAAGCTGCAGGACGAAGACGTTGGTTATGTGCGGGCTGCACTCAACGGTGCCTTCTTCACCCAGGATGGCATTGCCCATATTAACCCGGCAGAAAGTCCCAACTGCCCGCTGTGTGGCATGCCTGACAGTGTGGTCCATCGGCATTGGGAGTGCGTGTGCACTTTGCCGTTGCGTCAGGCCATTGCCGAGGATGTCTTTGTCCAGCTTGAGCAGTCACCGGACGCTTTGAGAAGTCGGGGATGGGCCCTCCTTCATCCCATGCATACCTTTTGGCGCCGATTGTTGGTGGCTGAGCCGGATGGCATGCCTCGGGCAGGATTGCCCCTAGACCCACCCGGTTCGGGTGGCATGCCTATCTCCCTTTTCACTGACGGCACTGCCCAGTGCCCCAAGTGGCCGGCGCTTAGGTACGCTGCTTGGGCGGTAGTTGAAGTTTGTGAGGTCGACCCGTGGTGTAGCACTTGCATTGCTGCGGGTAGGCTTAAGGGGTTGGTGCAAACGGTGCCTCGTGCTGAAGCCATTGCCGTGTGGGCTGCCCTTGAGTATGTGCACCAGGTAAGTCGTCCCGCGCGCCTCTGGTGTGACTGCCAGTTCGTGGTGGACCGCATGCAAAGCATCCTACAGGGTGGCTTCCGTTGGGATCCGTCTCAGACAGATTCAGATGTCTGGGCGGACATCTGCCGGTTGGTTCAGTTGATTGGGCCGCACGCCCTCCGCATTAACAAAGTTGCTGCGCATGTTGCCAGCAGTGGCCAGCTTGCGCCGCTGGAGGAGTGGGCTGCGTTCCACAACTCACGTGTGGATGAGGCCGCCAAGGCAGCCAACCAAGCCCGGCCTCCAGTGTTCTTTCAGGTGCATGGCCAGCTTGTGTCGCACCAGGCACGAATGCTGGCCCTTGTCCAAGCTGCTCAGGCCTACATCGTCCGTGTTGCCCAGCTGTTCCACCGTAGGGGTAATGATCGCAGTAGTGCCAACGACCGTCCTCGCATCGCGGAAGGGCATCCCGTTCGCCGCCCGCCTGTTCTGCCCCGGGTGGGTGCTGACCTGTGTGAGCGATTTGGCAGCCGCGTCGTGCAAACCGTGGCGTCGTGGTGGCCGCATGCGCTTACCGGGGACAAGTCCCGGTGGGTGTCAGGGTTGCAGTTGTTGCTTGATTACCAGATGGCCACAGGGTGCCGTGGCCCGGTTTTCAGTGGCCCTACCAAAGGGTGGCACGAGCCTTCGTGGAGCAGCCGGGTTGATCTTCATGTGCACTCTGCAGGCCAGCACGTCACCTGGTTCATGCGTGTCTTGCGGGCGGTTTGGCACGCTCAAGGCGTGGTTGTCGATTGCCGCAAGCAGCGACCGGACAGTGATGCGCTTGCCCACTGGGCCTCTGCCTTTTGGCTCCCCTGGCCTGACTGCCGTCAAAGCCAGGTCGAGGACTGGCTTGCGCAGCAGCGGTTTTGCGGCGGGGCGCGCAAGTCGGCCCGACTTGCCGCCCGTCTCCCGCATGCCAGTGCGGTGAAGGCCATGCAGGCTCCTGCACCCGCAGCTGGGCCACTGGCTCGTTTCTTTCAGTAAGGCTTTCACTCGGTTTGACCGCTTCCGGCGCCATACAGGCCCCGGAGGCGCGCGGATTGGAAAAGCTGGAAAAGCTGCTGTTTCGTTTTCTTGTTTTTCTGTGTAGTGTTCTTATTTTGCTCTTTGTCTTGTCCTTTCCTTGTGTGCTTCTCTCATTGTTTCCGTTCTTGGTGTGTCCTTGGCTAGTTTTGGCCAGCGTCTGCGCTGTTGCTGCGCTCTCTCTGGCTGAAGCTGGCGCGGATGAACGTGTTAGAAGCAAATGCAAGCATGGAATGCTGAGCTGGATGACCAAGAACAGCTGTGTGAAGGCTGGTCTGGCTCATGTCGCCCGAATAGGAAAGCCAAAAGGTCAGAAGGTCGGCTTTGGGCAAACGAGTTAGGCATCTGGGCAATTTAACTCCCAAGTCAGAAATACGGAACCAGGGTGTCGACAAGCTCGCTCGGTTTGATTGCTTTGGTGACTTGTTTGAACTGGGACGCACCAAAAGGACACTCACTTTGAAGTGGCCCGGGTGAGTCACAATCAAAGCCTGGTAGGTTTTACGTATAGTCTTTCAGTGGACACCCGAGGCAATAAGAAACGTCTACCCAAAACCAGTGTGGATGGACGAAATCCGTTCGCACCATCTTAAAACCATGAATTGAAACCCACAACGTGTCTTGGTGCTTACCAGGGCACTCATATGGCTGTGGCTCAAAAAAGTGGTACCAAAGACAAAAACCTGCGGTTTGGCCAAGCTCGTTCATTTTGAGCCATACCCATATCCTTGTTCGGGTCTCTGCACGCGAAATTGCCCTTTCGCCCCTCCACATGCCTTGGGTTCCCGGGCGGAGCGCGACTGGAGGCCATGGGCACGGACAGCACAGACACCGTCTCAGTCTCCCGGGTGGCCGTCTTCGGGGTGCGAGAGTGCACCTCTGGATCGCGCTTGGACCGGGTCGCCGCGAGTGGCCATTTGGCCATGGGTCAAAATCCTTTTGACCCATACCCCCAGTGAACCCCACTAAAATAGACTAAAATGGGTGGTGCACCTACCTGGAAATGACCCACAGCCATTTTTGTTGGCCCCCGAACCACCAAACAGATTGGAATATAGATGGTAGGACCTTGTCTTCCAACATGTTGGCCTAATCCACCCTATGGCCTTCGTTCACCCAAATAAAAATGCCCTCATCGCCCCTTCCTTTGGCCGGCCCTCGGCTTCCTTGCCCAGACATGGCGACTCGCTTGGGCTTTGTGGCTCCCGGCGGGCAAGGGCAAGGGCTCCTGGCGAGTACCCCGCAGACCCCGGATCGATCGCCTCACAAATGGCCTGGAGCCCGGTTGGACGTTCGGGCCAGCACCGAAACTCCATGCGACCCGAAGGAACTCAGGGTCAAATTCGAATCCAATCCAACCAGCAACAAGGGTTACCCTGACCAAAGGCAATCGATCCATGCTATACCCGGCTCTCCTTTAAGGAGTCTGTTGACCCCAAGGCCATGCCAAACAAAACGCCCCGAAGGAGGCCCAACAGCTACTGGTGTGGCTCAAAAAGGGGGAAAGCCGGGAAATCAACGCCACCGTTCCCCCAAAACATCAAGTTGCCGTGGCTTAACAACATGTACCAAAACGGCACTGAAAAACTACGTGGCCCTAGCTCACTAACGCCCAAAGCCGTTCCAACACAACCGCATTCTTCTCGCGCCTCCAGCATGTCGTACCCCGTGGGCGATGGCCTGGAAAACCCAACAACCCCCCAGTCAAAGACCCGCAAAGATTCCGCCGAAGCACAGAGGGCTTCATATGCCTTAGACAAAAAAAGGCATGGTTGACCCCAGATCAATAAACCCGTCCTAAATAGGGGGTGTTCCTCCAAACGGGCTGAACCCCCCACCAACAGGAGATACCAGCCAACCAGAGGTTCTACTTAGATCCGGGGCTCCCATTGCAGCAAATAAGGCCTCGGGTGGGGAGAGCAGGACCGACATATCCGAGCAAGTCTCTGGCGGCAAGCGCCCGATTTTCCCAACCAATGGGAACCCCGAATTCATAAACTCCCTGGGGAGTGTCCCCTTTTAATGCGGTTTCATCACTTGAGGGGACCCCCCCTTTATAGAGAATTGGCTGATTATTCTGGGTTTTGCCCCTAACAACACTGGCATTCTTGATGAGTACCCAAGCAAATACAGAAAAGTTTGGCGAATGGATTGGACAATTCAGGGACCCGAGGATATGTAGGGTCCCGTAGGGTACATATGGGTGTGTCTTTTTACCCTCCACACGGGGGGTTCCCCGACAGGATGACATCATGTTTAAGTTCCCCGACAAGATGACATCATGTTTAAACATATCATGGCTTGGGGAGTTTGCTCGGAGATGTCGGGGGGAGGGGGTGTGGGGGGGGGGTGGGGAGGGGGGGGGGGGGATGATCGCAGAACATGGCACTGCGTCTTGGACCCGCAGCAATACTTCTCATGATCATGTCAGATGATGCCCGTTTTGCCTTAGGTCTTGTGCTCCTCTGTCGCTTGGCAGGCGTGTTGTCTTTGTTCGCGGCTCATTCTGTGCTTGCTCCACACTTGGACTCCCTGTTCGATTTGGTGACGCGGTCACACGAGCCTATCCTGGTTTCGTGCGTGTCCACTGTCCGGCGTTGGCCCCTGCCTTCCCCTTCTTTGGCATCACTTCCGATTGTGGTTCATTGCTCTGGGCAGGTCTTGCTGTTCCCCTGAGGCTGCTTTCGCTGCCTGCGTTCTTGTTGTGGCTGCCTGCTTTGTCGGTGATTGTCTTCATGAAACATGCCACAAAATAGACGACTCTCACGTTGTCAACTTGCGGGAGACTTGCATATTCACTGGTTTTCCGGTGTTTCACGAGCAGCGTCCATTTCAAATGAGCGCCGGCAATGTTTTGTGACGTGCTCACACCACTGAATATCAAGTTTCTGCTGAAAAACTGTTGTTTTCCTAGTGTTTTTACTCGATGACCATCCTCATGTTCTACTTTTGGCGCCTCGGCAGCATCGAGTTCGCGCGAACATAATCCAATTATGTTCGCGAGCTTGGACGTGGTTTCTTGAACAAGATACACATTGAATCCTTGAATTCCCCCTGTCAGGGCCGCTAAAGCAAGTTGCCCTGGCTGTTTCCACCAGTCTGCTTCGGGCAACCCCACGTCACGACCGTCTTTTTAAAGGGGACCCTCCAAAATGGTGGTTGTTCTTTTGGTATTCCTTTAAACCAACCCCAGTTGCCCCGTGTTCTGCTGTCAATGTGGGCAGTTCCCAAGCCCAACCAACACAAGACTACAAAACCGCGGGCTACGAGACCCTGTCAACACGATGCACTTGGAGTGCCCCCTGGCTTCGGTTGAAGTTCAGTGAGACCCCCAATGCCGACTCCATCCTCTCCCCTTGAGCATCCGCGCACATAGGTCGGCACCGGCATGTCTGAAGGTGAAACCACCCCACTGCTCTGGCCTCAGGTACGGCGTCAGTTCATGTGTCTAAGGCACCCTCGCTGGGTTAACTAATTTTGACCTGTGTGTGTGTGTGTGTGTCTTTTCATGAAGGCAAACCCTTTGTTTCGGCTCGACAGCAAAACCAAAGCAACACTGAGTCTTCGGGGGCCGCTGCTTTGAGACCCACAAATGTGAAACCAGAGTTGGCCTGGTCTCTGCTTCGTCATTTGTTTAGAAGCCCTGCTGGGAGCTGAATGGGGGGTCTGCAGAAAAAACCATTGACCTATCCCCTCTTGTCTTCCTTCATCAGGGAGAAAAATACATTATATGCTACTTAGCGCCCAGTCTGCCAGGCATCTGTGACAAAGATTGAAGCGTTCTTCGGCTCGCTGCTGACATACCGCTCGTATCCTTTGGCACATAGAAGTAGTGTCCCCAAGCAATTTCAACTGCATAAACCACGACCAATCGATTTCCCCAAAGCGCCCCTGGCCCTAGATTGGTCGCACAAAACTGAAAGGATCTCCCTCCACCGTTCCAGCTTTAGCGGGCCTTACTTGGGCTTGATACGGCTTGCTCATCCAGTGCAGAAATTTGCTCCTGTGGGCTTCGATTGAGCTTGGTCAGAAATTCACAACAACAGCTGGCAACGTCTGCGAGCAACATGTTGTCTTGGTTGGGAACGTGTGCGAGCAGCTGGCAACATGTGCAAGCTTGCAATGCTTTTGGGGGAAGTTGGCTTGTATGAACTGGCTCCCGACAAACATGGTTTCGAGCACAGACCAAGGCCAGATTTGTTGGGTGTTGGAACCAATATATTCCTATATGGTTC